>JAODAL010075649.1:0-13911 GCA_025379985.1 Phyllomedusa bahiana | reverse complement strand
GGGGCGCCCTCAGCGATCAGTGCCCCCGGGGCGTCAGGGCCCGGATGCGGCGGGGGGGGCCCGGGGAGCCGGTACTGCCTCCGGGGGCCCACAGAGCTGGGGGGGGGGGCCCACCGGGGTTCAGGGCCCCCCGGCACCCCGTCCGACCCTGAATAGGAGGTATCCGACATATAGTGTGTGTTTTGATTTTTTGTATAGGTGTCAGTATCATATAGGGCTCTGTGTGATTGTATATAGGTATCTATAGGCGGGTGTTAGGGCGGAAAATCTGGGGGAAAGTGGTCATGCGCATAACAGCAAAGGCTGCTCTCACACAGCGCTTTTTTGTGTGTTTGTTAAAGTGTTTTTTGTGCAGGTCGACAAAAAACAATTGATGCTGTACATTGCGCACAAAAAATGTGTAAAATTACGCAATGTAGGTAAAATCACCGCGCCTTTCGCACAAAAAACAACATTAACAAACCATCAAAAAGGGCCCGTGTGAGAGCACCCTTAGGGTTATGCTGTAGACACCGGGCCCATTCACCATAAACTTATTAGACCTTCCACTAACTAAGACCTGCCCATGTGAAGGCGGGGCCCATGTTTCCCTGCCCCCCCCCTTCTCCCCTACCCCCCCTTCTTTTCTTAGAACTTCGGGAAAAGAAGTCTGATTTGTTTTTTGGGTGAGAATGTTGCATGATATACCAATAAGAGACCAAACGAAAAATCTACAATCAAAAAAATAAAAATTTTGAAGAAGAAAAAAAATATGTAAGGTCTGGATTTGAAAAAAAAAAAATGTTGGGACAATTTTCCCCTTTAAGCTGCAGTGTGGCTTTTTTGGTTTGAATAAAAGGGTTTAGGTGCAGGACAGTGTGGCGGCATCTCCAGTCTTCGGGCTGAATAGGTTCTCCAACATTGGGAAAAGGGGGTGACGGAAAACCCCCTTCAATTAGCTTTCTTCTTGAGTCGTTTCATGGTCATTTTGGGGCGGGCTTTTTTAAAGGGGGGTGGCATAATATGAAAGGGGGGGGTAAATTTAAATTGGTTAATGGGGGCGTATTAGGGTTTAGTGCCTAGGGCAGCACACCTATAAATACAGCCCTGGAGGCCACCCCTTTTACAGCCTTCACTGCCTAGGCATTTCTCATAGGGTTGAACAAGCCACTTTATACAGAGCGTTCCTGTACTTACCATATATAAGAGAGTATAGGCCGACCCGAATATAAACCAAGGCAACTATTTTTGCCATAAAATATTGGGAAAACTTATTGACTCGAGTATAAGCCTAGGGTTGAAAATGCAACGGCTACTGGTAAATTTCAAAAATAAAAATGGATACCAATAAAATTACATAGGCAGGTATAGCCAGCTTAATGTCCCCCATAAACAGGTATAGGCAGTTTAATAATCCCATAGGCAGGAATATGTCCTCCCAAAGGCAGTTTAATGTCCCCCATAGACAGGTACAGGTAGTTTAATAACCCCATAGGCAGGTATATGTCCCCCAAAGGCAGGTATAGGCAATTTAATGTCCCCCATAGGCAAGTATATGTCTCCTATAGCAGGTATAGGAAGTTATAGGCAGGTATATGTCCCCCATAGCAGGTATAGGAAGTTATAGGCAGGTATATGTCCCCCATAGGCAAGTATAGGCCGTTGTAGACAGGTATGTCCCCCTCATAAGCAGGTATAGGCAGGTATATGTCCCCTCATAGCCAGGTTTAAGCAGTTATAGGCAGTTATATGTCACCCCATGGGCAGGTATAGGCAGGTATATGTCCCGTCATAGGCAGGTTTAAGCAGTTATAGGCAGGTATATGTCCTCCCATGGGCAGGTATAGGCAGGTATATGTCCCCTGGTAGGCAGGTTTAAGCAGTTATAGGCAGGTATATGTCCACCCATGGGCAGGTATAGGCAGGTATATGTCCCTTCATAGGCAGGTATAAGCAGTTATAGGCAGGTATATGTCCTCCCATGGGCAGGTATAGGCAGGTTTATGTCCCCTCTTAGGCAGGTATAGGCAGTTATAGGCAGGTTCAGGAAGGGTTTGTTAAAAAATAAAAAATACAAATACTCACCTTTCTTCCCTGCTGCTCCAAGGCGTCTTCTTCTCGGCACAGGCAGCATGATGTCATCAGGTTGCACAGGCAGCATGGTGACATAGCACGTTAACTGTGCCGAAAACTCCGGAGGGGGCCGCAAGTCTGTTTGCTGCCTCTTCCAGAGTCCTATTGCGGTGCAGGGAGTGCTCGCTCTCTGCTCCGCAATAGTGCCTTCAGCTATATGCGTTCCCAGAGGAGTTGTATACAGCTGAAGCAATCCCCGCCAGCCCATGGCAGTGCCCGGATGCTGGTGGGTAACTTGAGGGTCACCTGTTTGCGTTCCCAGAGGAGTTGCATACAGCTGATCTGACAGATCATTGCAGCGCCCGGCTGACTAGAGTATAAGCCAAGGTATGGTTTTTCAGCATATTTTTTGTGCTGAAAAACTCAGCTTATACTCGAGTACATATGGTACATAGGTCCGGGTGACTGTTAGGCCGTTACCCTTTACAGAACTTTCTCCAAACCACTGCAACAATAGTCTGACCCAAGACCACCAAAATAAAATGAGCACATCCAGGAGCAATCAGGACTTGGAGAGTCCCTAAAATTAAACTCATTACATATGTTTCCTGTTAAATATTGATCCTCAAGGACATATGAACAATAAGTTACTAATTGCATGATATTATCATTTATACCATGACATGTGCATCTTATTAACGAGAAGTCCTGATACATGCAGAATGGTTCCTAATAATGTACAGACCTCATATTCCAAAAAATGCAAGAATATAAATCCCATAAAATGGGCACATGAACAAGGAAATATACATTACAAGTTAATGAGGCAGACAAATCCAAAGGCCTCATAATTAATAAGTGAAACAGCCAGAGCCCGAACAGATGTTCAATCAAAAGACTTGGATAATGGAATTGGGCTGACACCAAAATTTGACTTGAACAGCGTTCACTGGCAAAGTGACCTTGTTTTCTACATTCAGTTTGTGTATATCATAAACAAAAATTTCTACTTGTAGAAAAAATAAAATAATTATTTTTGATAATAATAATCATGATAAAATAATTCTGCACGAAGATACTATTGTTACTGTTTGTTTTAGATTAGGAGCTATTAATTTGTGCTATGACTGATGTCACAGTCCATGCCACTCTCCTCGTTCTGGGCCGTCCCTTTTTGTGTCCCCAGTTCCGGTACCTGTTGCTGTATCCCTTCTGTCGTGTGCTCACCTGTCCTTGTTCCTGCTTCTGCTTCCTGTCCGGGTCTGCACATGCGCTCGCTGGTCTGGATTTAAAGGGACAGTGTCCCAATTTGCTGTCCAATGACCTACGATTTCCTGTGCTTTAAAGAACTTCCTGTCTCTGTTCCTGGTCAATTCATTAGTGTCCACCTGAGTCTTGAACACTGCTTCCTGGTGTTACCTGTTGTTATGTCTGTCCTGCGTACGTTTAGCCCTGCTGTTTCCTGAATGCCTGTTACCTAGGTTCTTGATTCTGCTGTATCCTGCCATCTTGCCTGTTAGCTACCTGCCTGGTACCAGCTTCCAGTCTTCAGTTAACCCTGCTGTGTCCAGGTTGCTGTTCCTGCTTCATCTGTATCCTGCTGTTATATCAGTTTGTTCCTGTCTGGGATTCTGCTATCTGCCTGCGGCTGCATCAGCCTGTGATCTGTCATCTGAGCCTGTAACCGTCCTCCTTGTTCTGCACCTCAGCTGTCACCGTGGGTATACAGGTCAGGAGTAGCGACTTGAGGGTTCCCTGAAGCGAAGCTCGTTCCGACCTTGTAGTGAGCTCCAGTGAAGACCAGAGGCCCCTTAGACTCTGCTCCCTGGCGTAGTCTCTAACTACACCACCTTCGCCCGCGGAGTTCACAGTGGATCCACACCAAATACTCGGCATCCACGGTGTCAGTTAATACTGATACCACTGGCTGTTACAACTGATTTGTTGATCTAGCAGGGCTGAGGTTGTTAGTTCATTAGAGCAAGGCATAGGTTTAAACTTTTCGGCCCCAGTACAACATCAATAACATGGCCCCCAGCCACCATCCCAATTATATTACTTGTAGTCTAGGTGGTAGAGTACCCTGATACACCCAGATGTGACTGCTAATTCTGCGGCCTCTAAAGTCTTTTTCCTGGTAGCAGCATTTAACCCCTTAAGGACCAGGCGTTTTTTTTTGGTGACACGTTTGTATTTCTCTCCTCGCCTTCTGAAAGCCATAACTTTTTTATTTTTCCACTAATAGACCATGAGGGCTTTTATTTTGCCGGGATAAGAAGTACTTTCTAATGTTTTTATTCACTATACTATAGAATATATTTGTGGAAACCGCAAAAAAAATTCCAAGTGGGAAAGATGTGAAATTTTTTTTATTTTCGCCATGTTTGCGGGGGGTTTGCTTTTTTGGCCATTCAACCTTCGGTAAATATAAATGTTTTACCTGTTTTCTTACAGGTTGTTACACATCGGCAATACAAAATGTAGGGTTTCCGTTATTGGGTTGTTTTTTTTTTTTTTGGTACCGTAAAAAAATTCCAAACATTTTCCATTTTTAAATTTGCGCCACGGCGCCTCATATTGTCGACCAATAACTTTTTTGTACTAACCACCTTACGGACGTCAGTGGGGGGATTTTTTGCGGGCTGAAGAGTTACTTTTATTCGCTAGCAGTGGGGACTGGCATGAGACACTTTTTTGATCATTTTTATTCTATTTTTTCAAATGACGTAAATGACCAAAAACGCACAATTTTGCGTTGGAATTTTATTTCTTCTATGATGTTCAGCGTACGGGATAAATGATGTTATATTTTCATAGATCGGACTTTTTCGGACGCGGCGATACCAAATATGTGTACCTTTTTTATTATTTTAATGATTTGATTTGTAAATTGGGGAAAGGGGGGTGATTTGAACTTTTAAAACTTTTATTGTACCGGTTAAAACGTTTTTTTTTTTTTTTTTTTTACTGTAACCATTTTATTCCCCCTATGGTGCTGACCATAGGGGGCCGATTATTACATACATGCATAGGAAATGCAATTAGGGTGTACAAAGATGGCGGTATCCCACGTCCAGTCTGCGGATGGAAAGTGGGGCAAACCGGCCAGGGCTAAGTGACGGGAGCCTTCACAAGGCTCCACCCCCACCATGCCCGGTCGTCGGGTTCTCGCGCCTGGTGCTGATGACCGTTACGTCACGTTGCGCGGCACCCGATCGCCGTTTATTCAGACCGCCGGCGGCCATCTTTGCCGCGGTGTCTGATGGGTTAAACAGCGCCGAGGGCGGAGGCCATCTGCCGGCGCTGTTAATGCCGGGTGGTGCGGCAATTTAGCCGCTAACACCGCCGGCTGTGCGGGGGGGAGAGAGCTGCGGAGCCGTACCCCTGCAAAAGCCCTTAGCGGCCCTGGGACGTACTCAGACGCCCAAGGTCCTTAAGGGGTTAAAGGGTTTACCTATGTTTATGATCACAGGCTAAGACTTCTCAGGGGATCCCTCAGGGATACAAAATTATGGGTTAGGGCAAAGACTGCCCTGTTCACAACTATCTACAATTTCCTTGCACTTTATATTTTTACTATATGAGGTAGATGCCACAATTTTTCATTTGTTATCAGATGTACAATTATAAACCACACAAAGGCAAACAGGGGACGGGAGTTTATATTTTTGTATATAATGCATGCTGTGCCTTGCCATTAGTGGTAAAAATCATTAAGCCCACAAACTTTTATTAACTCTGTGTTAGAGGGATCCCCCAAACCTAAGCTAACTACAGACTATCCCACTGCTGGAGCCCTGAACAATTACCTGTAATCTATGGGGGAATCTAGCCATGACTGGTCAAATTCCGTGTACTGCCAACATAGGAGAAATGAAATATTACATAGTTATCAATGAACTTAATGGCCGTTACATGTAATGCACATACACACGTGGACAAAACTGTTGGTATTCTTCTATTAAAGAAAGAAAAACCAACAATGGTCACTGAAATAACTGTCAAAAATAATAATAATTTTACTGAAAATCAAATAATTAAAATCAGACATTGTGTTTGCATTGTGGCTCAAATAAAAAAAAATAAAAACAAACTAATGAAACTGGGTTGTACAAAAATGATGGTATCCTAAACTTAATATTTTATTGCAACAACTTTTGAGGCCAAATCATGCAACAACATATTACTTTCCGTAACTCTCATGAGACCTCTGCACCGTCCAACAGTATTTTCACTCCACTCCTCTACATTAGCAAACTGCTCCAGCTTTGAAGGGGGCTTTCCCCAAACTGCATGTTTCAGCTTCTCCCACAGATGTTCTAAAGGATTTGGATCAGGGCTCATAGACGGCATTCAAAAACAGTCCAATGCTTTGCTCTTAACCATTCTTCAATGCTTTTAGCTGTGTGTTTTAGGTCATTATCCTATTGCAGGAACCATAACCTATGACTGAGACCAAGCTGTCTAATACTGTGCAGCACATTTAGCTCCAGAATGCCTTGATATTCTTGAGATTTCATTGCACCCTGCACAGGTTTGTCACGGATGTAGGTGGATTCACTGGATCACCGGAAGCGATGGTATTAGCCACGCCATGGAGCGGAGTCTAAGTAGCCCCCGGTATTTACCAGAGCTCGCCGCAAAGCGGGTTGGACTTGCTGTGGCATTATCCCTGACATGACTTGCTTGAGGTGGCAGCTGGGCTGCAACGTGGTACAGAATCATTAGACAGAGGCGTAGTCAGGACAGGTGATAAAGTCAGGGCGGCAGGCAATGTGGTCAGGAAACGGAAGCAGGAAAGTACGGTACACAGTGTGAGACAGTGACAGGCGGAGTGGTGGACGGAAGATAATGTTCCCCAGAAATGCCTGTCACTTATGCGGCCTTAGGAAGGTTTGGACCAGTGCGTGTCACCGAGTGGACCTGGGCTCGGTAAGGGAAGCCGACATTTGTGTGTGTCAGTAGATACGTGACATGTATTAAGCGGTTCAGTCCGCTTTATCCGGGTCGGCTTTTCTGGAGTGGTCAAAGAGACGGGTGGGGTGGCACTCCCCGCACCAGGTGAGGCTGGTGCAAGGCCTATAAAGCCAGAGTCTGCAGGCCTTTCATGGCTGATGGTGGTTTGCTGGAGCCATATTGTAAGTAGTCTCATGCTATGTGGTATTTGCAGTTTTGCCCCAGGGTCACTGAGTTGTCCTGGGTATAGATAGGGACTATATTGTGTATAGTTAGCGTAGACAAGCAGGTTTGCTTTATGTTTTATGCCTGGAGTTAAGGCCGTGGTTTGTTTCAGTTTATTCATATAAATAAACCCAGCACCAAGCCTGGACTTGAACTTTACGCAGTTGTGTCACTGTCTCTGTCTGTTGAGGAGCCCAGCCTGCGGCTACCATGCTCTGGACGCTGACCCCTCACATATGGTGGTGGATGCGGGCAGACAGACTTAACGAGAGACACACAGTTTTCTGCAGCAATTGAAAACCCGTTGCCAAGGGCGACAACCGTGACAAAAAGATGCCTGGATCGTGCTAGAACCTTATGTCTGGATCAAAAGAAGCGGAGCTGCGCAGCAGTCCGAGACCGCCAAGAATGGATTGAGTTCTGAAGCAGCTGATCACAAGCGAACAGTAGCCTCCAGTGATGACCACCAAACCAGCAAAAGTTTGCACGCAAGAGGCCATGCGTGCTCTGGCAGAAACCACACGGTCTGCTGATAAAGGCTAACCGTCTCGCCTAAAGAGCTGCAGCACATCAAACAAGCAGCTCCAGAGCAAGTCCTGCTCTGCAGTGTAGTCTGATGGGGTGGATGAGTGCAAAGCGTGTGCAAAGGAACGCCAAGCTCGCTTCCCGCAGCATGTGCCCGGTACAGGCATCTATGCATAAGATGACCCTTTACCGATGATGTCGAGGCCTATCTTAGAGGTCTATGAGAGAGGGTGGCTGGCGGGAGAAGTTGCCAGTGGCTCAGTGGCTGAAGTTGTGGCGCCTTTTCTACCGAAAAGAACCCCCGAAGGAGTTTATTTTGACCTCGGCGGCAGGAGGCCAGGACTATGTTAAATTAAAGGGTAGATACCTAGCTCGCCTGGGGTGACACCAAAACGTGGCGGTCCCGGCTCGGGTGTAGCAGTTGTGTAACTGGACCTTAACAGATGTACGATCCTGGTTCATCTGGTGTGAAGAAGTGGTTTGTCGCCGGAGGGAGGTCTTACACTCTGCGCAGATAGTAGAGAAAGTGGTGTGGAAAAGTTCATCCGCTCCCTGTCCCCCGGAGATCCAGCACTGGGTTGGGGCATAGGGGACCCAACGATGTGGAGCAGTTCGTTAAACCTCGTTGAGATGGTATAAAGCACAGAGGACTTACTCCCAAGCAGGGCCCTCCTTGGACGCCCCAACCTTGGACAGCAAGTCGACGGAGGGTCTGGTAAGACTTCCGTTTCATCGAGGGGGTGTGGAAAAAAAAATGTCCCAAAGTGAGGTGGCCCGCGAGGGTGGAACGGGTGGTGGAGAGGAAAATCTCCTGATGACTGGCCGGTCAAGGGCGAGGCTCAAGCAGGACCACAGCCACGTCTTATGTTGGCGGTGTCGTGAGGCCTGGACATATTGCTGCTAACTTGTCCCGCTGTCAGTAGAGCAATGGAATGCGATCAGGCTAGGCAGAGGTCCCTTTTCTCAAGGCAAGTTTGCCTCAGCAGAGGACTACCTTAGAACTATCAATCTATCAGATCAAAGCTCATGACTATCCATGTAGAAGCTCTATTGGACTATGGGAGCTTGGTTACTCTGGTGCATGCCAGATAGCTAGATGACGCTTACTCAGTCACCGGGCGGGCTAATAGGGGGGTCCTGTGCATCCATGGAGGACACCAGAGTACCCACAGCCCTTGTCATTACTCTAGAGACGTCTTGTGGACTTTGCCTCCGCATGACAGTGGGGTGGTTGTTGCTGTGGGGTTGGTTGAGGTCTCTTATGCATTACCTGTGATCTTCGGGAGAGATTTCTCCCCCTGTTTTTGGGACTTGTGGCATACAAGAGGTTTCATGCAACTGTGGTAAAGTAATTTTGTATTGATTGTAATGCATGCCCTGCAGATTGGTCAAGAACCGTTTGACCCGCCTGACACCACAGCTCAGCCAGAAGAGGAGAGTGACCCTAGAAACTCGGTGGATATTTGTCCCCTAGCAGTTTGGGCTGGTGAGGGCTGAGGAGACAGGAAGAGGTGGCTGCTATGCCTGACCTGGAGGTCTCACGTGATTATTTTGGGACAGCTCAGCTTCGCAGATCCCAACACTAGTAAAAGCTAGGGAAAATGTCAAAGAGTCATAAATGGGGAACCTCAATATCAGGGGCGAATACTGTGTTTTCTACCATGGACAGATTTCATTCAGGATCTAATTGTATCAGTTGGGACAAAGTCCATGCGGGAGTGGTGGAACAACTCGGTATGTTGCCAGTTTTTGGAGGATGGTCTTGGACCTTGCCCACATGGCACGTACTAGCGGGGTCACCTGGCAGCGAAAAGACCAAGGATACGGAATCCTTCAAGAAGATTGTTCTGGCCACGGGGTACCATTGGGGAGGTGAAGCTCAGGGTATGTGAGTCCATGCCTGGTGCCAACTAACAGCTCCCATTGCCCCACTATCGGAGTTCCCTCTGGTGCCGTTGCCCACATAGGGTCCCATTTGAGAGAATTGCAATGGACCTCATCGGCCCGATAGTAAGTCGGCTCGAGGCCCATGTATATATTGGTGATGGTGGGCTTATGCCACTCGGCTGTATCTGCTGAGGCCCATTGACCGGATGTTGAGGAATACCTCCTCAAAAAACTGATGGCCCAGAAAATTGTTCCATATGTTTTCCCGTACCGGGAATCAAAGCGAGATCCTACTGTTCAAGGGACCCCCTTCATGTCAAGGTCAAAAAGGGAGTTATGCAAATTAACTTAATATTAAGCATGGTTGTTGCGCCACGGTAGCAGTAGTAACTCCTCGCCTTGGCTAAACTGACGCCTTGTTAGGAGAGGTCTAATAAGGACGTCTGAGAAGTATGTTAAGAAGAGAAGTTGGTCATGTAAGGATTGTGTAGGGTCTGGGGGACTGTCTTTGCCTTATTAATGTTCTCATTCCGTGAAGTTCCTCAGTCATCCACGGGTTTTTCACCCTTTGAGATAGTCTATGGGCGGCGCCCCGGGGTCTACTGGACATAGCCAAAGAAATTCTGGGGAGCAAGAGTCTACACACCCACCGGAGCGTAATAGAACACATCTCCCAATTGCAAGATAGATTTCGGCAGTTATGCCCAATAGTCAGAGAACACCTACAGCAGGCTCAGGAAGCTCAAGCCGAGTTGTTAACTAGGTCGGCCAAAGTACGGAGCTTCAACCCGGGGGATCGGGTGCTGGTTAGTGTTGGTTCGCCTTACTGTGTAGATAAGAGTATAGTTCCTGCCAAAATGGGCTAAGGTTCCTTATGAAATCCGTGAATAAATAAGTAGGAGGAAATGTTAATTTATGTAAAGTATAACGAGCGCGGTAGAGCGTGCAAAGCACGGGAACTAGAGTGATACCATGTGAATTTAATTAAGCCGTGGAAACAGGGAGCGCCGCTCGCATGGCCGTGGAGCCGACACCCATATGAGGGATCCCAAGAGGTATATGTATCTGAGTCCCCTGCAAAGTCAGACAGAAAAGGAGACCCTGAGTTCATACAAAGGAATTACTGATGGTGTTGCAGAAACCTGCCGAGTTTTTCCCGCGTTTTTCAGTGTTGTTTCTCCGGGCGTACTAATGTCATAAAACATGACATTGTCACCGAGCCAGGGGTAAAGGTCAAACCTTGAAACCTTTATCGAGTTGGAGCTCGTAGGCGAGCAATATCTGAAAGAGGTTAAGATAGATGTTGGACCTCGTTGTGATTGATGGAGTCCAGAAGCGATGGTCGAGTCCAATCGTGAGTCATCCAATAACCAGATGGCTCATTTACTAGTGTTGAGCGATACGTTGGCTATCGATATTGCGGGCCGGACGGTTCGATAGCTCAGGCCACCAAAATACGAGGTTTTTCGGATAGTCGAAAATTCATCTACGATGGACACTTTAAAGTCTATGGGGAAAGCACAAACACCTTCATTCTTACACCCAAAACAGGCTGGAGATAGCCTGGAATTTAACCAGCCACAACAGTCAAATGGATACCTGTACATCTTGCACAACACTTAGGCTTATAAAGAAGCCACTAGGAAAAATAGTCAAACACTCATTCCCACGTATCGCCTTCTTGTGTACCACAGCATGACTCCTTTAAACCTGCATCACCAACAAATTTAAAAATGTGTCAGAAGGCAGTATTCATTTGAACCATCATTTTAACATGAACTGGACATTGAATATCCCTGTCTGGAAGCAGCGATGACCCTAAAAGAACCTGCATGGATGCCCACAGTATTAAAAAGTGTCGTGTAAGTAATATTAGTCTTTGAACTCCACCATTTTAGTTGAACTGGACATTGACAAACCCTTGTCCTCGGACCACAAGCGTGACCCTAAACCTGGTCTGACACCTCACAGATTTAAAAAGTTGCCGGAAAAGGAGTCTTTAAAACCACCATTTTATTTTAAAAATTTGGAAACGGGAAATAGAACTGTCCGGGGAACCGCGGGTTAGTTCCCTTTTAAAACCTGTTTGACCCCAGATTAAAATTTGGCCGGAAAAAAGGAAAAAGTCTTTCAACCCTTTTTTATTTTCCCACTGGACTTTTGGACTTTTACCTGCCTGTGCCCAGACAGGGCCCCGGGGGGCCGGGATTTTTCTTTGGGGGTGGGTGAAGCCCAGGTGGCGTCCTTCTTTCCTTATTAACACGCAGGTTAAAAGGGCCCCCTGATGGACAAAGGAAAAAAAACTGTGTGCTAAAGCAGAGTGGGGAAAGCGGAAGTGGGGAAAAACCCCCCGGGGGCCTTCCCCCAGTCCCACAGTAAGAACTGGGTGGGGCGTTTTGGCCCCCTCCTTTATGATTTGCGGCCCCAATTGAGCTTCATTTGGGAAAAAATTTACGGGTTTGGTTAACGCCCCTCTTAAACCAGGTCCCCCTTTTTCTTGGAATTTCTTTTTCTCATTTTACTCAAGGGTGCGGAGGAAATGGTTCTGTACTTTTTTTCCTCTGTCCGTGCCCCCAAATACTCCATGTCCTTGAATAACCTACATCGGGGGTCAAGTTTTTCCTGTCCCTTTCCACTTGTACAATTCGGGAGGTTTTTTTTTTTAACGCAAAATTTTTGTACATGCAAGTTTTTTAGTAGGTTTTTTTAATTTTAAAAAATTCACTTTTTTAAAAATTTTAGGAGGGAAATTTCCCACCATGTCTTTTGTTTTCTTTTTTTTTTTTTTTTTTAAATTGGGTTTTTCTAAATACAGGGGGATTGTTGGGCCTATGTTAAAAGTTTTGGCAAAAATAAAATTCATTTTGCAGTATTTTGGCCCAAAACAGGGGTCCTTTTTTATTCCTGTTTTTTGAACGGGCCCCATCCCCCTTGACCCAAACTCTTTAAACAATTTGTGAAGAAACAAATGTCTGTTAGAAAAAAAAACATTTTTTTTATAATAGGCCTGTGTTAGTTTCCCTTTTTGTAAGTAAAATCCCCCAAAATTCAAAACATAAACCCAAAAAACCCAAACTTTTGTTTTTGGGGAAGAACAAATGTCTTTTAGAAACAAAAATTTTTTAAAAATAGGACCTGTATTTTATTGTTTGCTTTTTCAAAGCGCAGGGACCAAAAAAAAGGTTTTAAATATGACTTTCTCACCCATTTTGTTAAAAATTGGGGAGGGAGAAATCCCATTTAAAAAGCCACTTTTTCTTTTCCCAAAAAGGGCCCCATAATTGTTGCTGTATTTTCCGCAAACGGGAACCCCCAAAAAAAATTAAAAATATGATTCCAGCCACTGTTAAAAAAATTGTGAGGAAACCCTGCCCCCAAAAAACCCCATTTGAAAAAGGGCGAAAAATTTTAAAAAGGGATTGAAGGGGGAGTAAATTTGGAAAAATTAGGGGTTTTTTTCATGAAACCTTTGGGGGTTGTTTTTTACATTTTCCTCACGGCCAAAACCGCAGGCAAAAAAAATTTGGGGAATTTGGGGAATAAAAAAATTGGCATTAAAAAATTTAATCATTTTTAAAAAAAGTTTTTCAAAGGCCCATTTTTCTGGTTGGGGGAGGAATGTGAATTTAACCCAGCAACTAATCGGGTGACCTTGGAATTTGGGGGCCAAAAACATCATAAAGTGATCCATGCCGGGATTCTCTTGTTTTGGAAAAGTCAAACGTTCCAATTATTTGGGGAAAACCCGGGGGGGTTTTTTGTCTGTAAGGGACCCCCCTTCGGCTGTGTAAAGGGGCCCCCCGCTCAGATATGACCCTGGTTGCTGGGAAGAAAAACACCTCTATGGGTGGCGACCCAAAGTCGGGCCATTCGCCCAAATTTTGGATGCCTGAATTTTTTGGGTCCAGCCCCCAATACAAAAAATCGGTGTTGGGGACGCAGTTAGTCTTTGAAACCTTTGATTTTTAAAAGGTTTGGTTTTTCTCGGGGTTTTTTTGTTTTTATGGGGTGCCCTGGAATTGCAGGGAATTTGGGGTTTGAGGGTTGGGGAAATAAAGTTTGGGCCAAAGGGTCCCCCCTTGGGGGCTTCTCCCACCATGGCCTCTGCTGCCCCCCTGCCGTTTACTTGGCCCTCTCCAGCTGTAACTTTCGCTGGCGTTTGTTCCACCGTGCTTTTGAAAAGGTAAAGCAGACGAAAACAAAATGTTCCAGTTGTCAATCGCAAGGTCCCCCTTTCCTGCTTTTTTACTCTCTATTTGGGTGGGT
>JAODAL010075648.1:0-13911 GCA_025379985.1 Phyllomedusa bahiana | reverse complement strand
TCCCCCCCCCCATTTTTGCTGCGGCCCCTTTCCCTTTTTGCTGCGGCCTCTTCTCCCACATTCTCGCTGCGGCCTCTTCTCCCACATTCTCGCTGCGGCCTCTTCTCCCACATTCTCGCTGCGGCCCCTTCTCCCACATTCTCGCTGCGGCCCCTTCTCCCACATTCTTGCTGCGGCCCTTCCCCCAATTCTCGTGGCCTTTCTCCCACACTCTTGCTTCGGCCTCTTCCCCCAAAAATTTCGCGCGGCCCCTTCTCCACTTTCTCCTGCGGCCCCTTCCCCACTTCCCTGCGGCCCCCCTTCTCCCACATTCTCGCTGCGGCCCCTTCTCCCAATTCTTGCTGTGGCCCCTTCCTCCCATTCTTGCTGAGGCCCCTTCACCCACATTCTTGTTTGGGGCCCCTTCTCCCCCATTCTTGCTGCGGCCCCCTTCTCCCACATTCTTGCTGCGGCCCCTTCTCCCACATTCTCGCTGCGGCCCCTTTCTCACTTTCTCGCTGCGGCCTCTTCCCCCTTTTCCCGCTGTGGCCCCTTCTCCCACATTTCGCGGGCCCCTTTCTCCCACTTCCGGGGGCCCCTCTTCTCCCCTTTTTCCGCTGCGGCCCCTTCTCCCCATTCTCCGGGGCCCCCCTTCCCTCCCACATTCTCGCTGCCCCCCCTTTCCCACATCTCGCTGCGGCCCCTTCTCCCCACTTTTCCGCTGGGGCCCCCCTTCTCCCTCATTCTCGCTGGGGGCCCCTTCTCCCACTTTTCTTGATGTGGCCCCCTTCTCTAATTTTTGCTGCGGCCCCTTCTCCCAGACTCTTGCTGCGGCCCCTTCTCCCACATTCTTGCCTCGACAGATTCTCCCCTGATATCTTCAGCTCCTCCACACTGACTCTGGGCCTCTTGGCTGTTTCTCCTGCCCTGGCATAAGGTTGGGTGCCCCAATCGGGGAAAGTTAGCAGTGCCAACTTTTTTCCATGTTCTATTGACTCTCTTGTTTGGTTCTAGGATTACCCTTTTCTCTTCTCTCCAAAAGGCCTGACTTGAAAAGGTTTTATTTAAATTTTTTGCTGGGAGGGCGCCCCCCCCCACTTTAAAGCAGGGGTTTTCAATCCCTTTGGTTTTAAAATATATTTCTCATTTCACACATTAACGGTATATAAATAGGGACCCCTGGTTATTTCGCGATCAGAGAGGTCTTTGGAATAGTCACATTCATTTCTGTAGGATTTCCAACATCACCCACTGTAGTCAGGACTCCCCTTGAAATAAGTGTGAGCGCTCTGACTAACTCTCCACCCAGTTATGACCTATCCAATCAATATAACATAAACGTGTGAGATGGGAAAACCCATGTAACCCCTTCAGAAAGCGATGGGAGTTGTAGTTTTGCGGGATTGAAAAACCCCGGGGTTTAAAGGGGAGATTTTTAATTGATTTTAATGACTAAAAATACAAAAAAAAAACAGAAACACCATTAAAGAAAAAGTAGGACTGCGGTCACAGCTCGGGCTGCATCACGTGGGCCCCGCTCTGCTCCGCACAAGTGGTGACAGGTCGCCGCCATGACACCCTCCCCGGCCTCGGAGATACCTGCACAGGACGCCCGGCTCCGCCCCGTCACATGACCATGCTGAGCTTTGACAGCTAAGGAACCAATCAAGAAAAGGGGATGGAAAAAGGCGGGGGTTTCGGGTTGATTGGGAAACCCCCTGCGCCGTAGCCCCGCCCCGCCAGCTGCTGATTGGTCGCCGGAGGATGCGGAGGTGGGGCCGCCAGGGTGACGTCAGCAGGCGGTGGCGCTGGCTCACTCGGCGTCATGGCGGAGACGGAGCTGCACGGGCTGAGCGATGAGGCGGCGGCCGCGGCCTGCGCTGACCCCGAGCCGGACACCAAGGTAGCGGGAGTCCGCGAAGGCCCCGGGCGCCATAGACACATCCCTGCCCCGCGCTAACCTCTCTGTACAGGGGCTGAGCGGGAAGAGGGGAGCTACTCCAGTCACCACCAGAGCCGCGCTCAGTCCTCGGGGTCCATCACCCCCAAACCGCGCTCGGGGCCCCATGTCCAGCACCTCCAGCCGCGCTCGGTCCTCCTCCCGTCACCTCCCCAAACCCCGCTCAGTCCTCTGCTCCAGTCACTCCAACCGCGCTCGGTCCCCATTCCCTCACCCCCAGAGCCGCGTCGGTCCTCATGCCCAGTCACCTCCAGAGCCCCGCCAGTCCCAGGGTCCCGTCACCTCCAGAGCCGCGCGGTTTCCCCCTGCTCCAGTACCCCAGAGACCGCTCGGTTGGAGCTCCAGTCACCTCCGGGGCCGCGCTCAGTCCTCATGCTCCAGTCACCACCAGAGCCGCGCTCAGTCCTCAGGCTCCAGTCACCTCCAGAGCCGCGCTCGGTCCTCCCGCCCATCACCCCCGAGCCCGCTCGGGGCCTCTGCCCGTCACCCCCAGGCCGCGTCGGTCCCCCTGCCCCGTCACCTCCGGAGCCCCGTCGGTCCTCCTGTCCGGGACCTCCGGGCCGCGCCGGGCCCCCCTGCCGGTCATCCGGTGCCGCGCTCGGTCCTCCTGCTCCGGTCACCTCCAGAGCCGCGCTCGGTCCTCCTGCTCCAGTCACCTCCAGAGCCGCGCTCGGTCCTCCTGCTCCAGTCACCTCCAGAGCCGCGCTCGGTCCTCCTGCTCCAGTCACCTCCAGAGCCGCGCTCAGTCCTCCTGCTCCAGTCACCTCCAGAGCCGCGCTCAGTCCTCAGCTCCAGTCACCTCCATAGCCGCGCTCAGTCCTCCTGCTCCAGTCACCTCCAGAGCCGCGCTCGGTCCTCCTGCTCCAGTCGCCTCCGGGGCCGCGCTCGGTCCTCCTGCTCCAGTCACCTCCAGAGCCGCGCTCGGTCCTCCTGCTCCAGTCACCTCCGGGGCCGCGCTCGGTCCTCCTGCTCCAGTCGCCTCCGGGGCCGCGCTCGGTCCTCCTGCTCCAGTCGCCTCCGGGGCCGCGCTCGGTCCTCCTGCTCCAGTCGCCTCCGGGGCCGCGCTCGGTGGTGGTGGTCGTCCGGGGCCGCGCTCGGTGGTGGTGGTCGTCGTCCTCGTCCGGGGCCGCGCTCGGTGGTGGTGGTCGTCCGGGGCCGCGCTCGGTGGTGGTGGTCTCCTCGTCCGGGGCCGCGCTCGGTGGTGGTGGTCCTCGTCCGGGGCCGCGCTCGGTGGTGGTCGTCGTCCGGGGCCGTGCCGCCTGTTGGGAGATGTAGCTTTTGCCGTCGGGGCCTCTGTGTCCTCTCATCTTGGTTTTTTCCTTTCAGGACTTTATGATGCAGCGGGACGTTGCCGGATCAAAGACCCCCAGAAGTCGCTTGCCGTTCTACACCAAGTGCCTGGGCATGACGGGAGTAGTGGGAGGGCCCCCGTCAGGCCTGCGGCGCCCCCCCCCGGTGCTGCGCTGGCTGCCCCCTGCGTAGGAGGCCGCGTCCCCCGGCCGGTGCTGCGCACGCTGCCCCCTGCGTAGGAGGCCGCGTCCCCCGGCCGGTGCTGCGCACGCTGCCCCCTGCGTAGGAGGCCGCGTCCCCCCGGCCGGTGCTGCGCACGCTGCCCCTGGTAGGAGGCCGTCCCCCGGCCGGTGCTGCGCACGCCTGCCCCCTGCGTGGAGGCCGCGTCCCCGCCGGTGCTGGCACGTGCCCCCTGCGTAGGAGGCCGCTTTCCCCGCCCGGTGCTGCGCACGCTGCCCTGCGTAGGGGGCCCGCGTCCCCCCGCCCGGTGCTGCGCAGGCTGCCCCCTGCGTAGGAGGCCGCGTCCCCCGCCCGGTGCTGCGCAGGCTGCCCCCTGCGTAGGAGGCCGCGTCCCCCGCCCGGTGCTGCGCAGGCTGCCCCTGCGTAGGAGGCGCGTCCCCGGCCGGTGCTGCGCGCAGGTTTGCCCCCTGCGTAGGGGGGCCCCCGGTTCCCCCCCCCGGGTTTGCTGGGGCAGGCTGCCCCCTGCGTAGGAGGCCGCGTCCCCCGCCCGGTTGCTGGCAGGCTGCCCCCTGCTTTTAGGGGCCGCGTCCCCCGCCCGGTGCTGCGCAGGCTCCCCCCCTGCGTAGGAGGCGCGTCCCCGCCCGGTGCTGCGCAGGCTGCCCCTGCGTAGGAGGCCGCGTTCCCCGCCCGGTGCTGCGCAGGCTGCCCCTGCGTAGGGGGGCCGGTCCCCCGCCCGTGCTGCGCACGCTGCCCCCTGCGTAGGAGGCCGCGTCCCCCGCCCGGTGCTGCGCACGCTGCCCCCTGCGTAGGAGGCCGCGTCCCCCGCCCGGTGCTGCGCACGCTGCCCCCTGCGTAGGAGGCCGCGTCCCCCGCCCGGTGCTGCGCACGCTGCCCCCTGCGTAGGAGGCCGCGTCCCCCGCCCGGTGCTGCGCACGCTGCCCCCTGCGTAGGAGGCCGCGTCCCCCGCCCGCAGCTCAGCGACTCTTGTGTAATTGACGCTTCATCGATGCATCATTTAATGTCTTTCCGTTCCTCTGCTGCTGTCAGTGAATTGAAATATTTATACTTTACATCCATTGACAGAAAATTCTCAACGCCCTCAAAGCTGGGAGTTCGTTACAGTGTGTGAGACGCCTGTGGTTGTGGTCAATATGAGAGTATTTATTAACTACAAGGGGGTGCACATAATTTTGCAATGTGCTGTATCTTGGCTTGAGGGATGTTCGTGCCATGGTAAAATCAAAGTCTGGTAGGTGCAGGTTCTCCCCATAGAAAGAATGGAGAACACAGCGTCCCTGTACGGGAAAAACTCCCATAGAGGAGAATGGGGGGCACGCGCCCCCCTGTACGGGGAATCCATAGAGGGAAGGGGGAAACAGGCCCCCCTGTACTGGGAACTCCCATGAACAGAATGGAGAACACAGCGCCCCCCTGTCGGGGAAACTCCATAGAAAGAAGGGAAAAACACAGCGCTCCCTTACGGGGAACTCCCTAGAACAGATGGAGAACACAGCATCCCCTGTACTGGAAACTCCCATAGGGGAATGGAGAACACAGCGCCCCCCTGTACGGGGAAAACTCCCAAGAACGCATGGAAAAAACCAGCCCCCCCCCCTGTATGGGAACCCCCCTAGAGGAGAAGGGAAAAACCCAAGCGTTTCCTGTACTGGGAACTCCCTAGAACAGAGGGAGAACACAGCGTCCCTGTACTGGGACCCCCCATTGGACAGAATGGAGAGCAGGTCCCTGTACTGGGTTTCCCCATAAAACAGAATGGAGAAACCGCTCTCCCTGTACGGGGGGAACTCCCATAAAATAGAGAACACAGCGCTCCACTGTACTGGAATCCCATAAAATGGGAAAACAGCGCCCCCCTGTACGGGGAACCCCCATAAAATAGAGAACAAAGCGCCCCCCTGTACTGGGAATCCATAGAATAGAGAAAAAAGCGCTCCCTGTACGGGGAACCCCATAAAATTTGAAAAACCAGCGCCCCCCTTTTTGGGAATCCCATAGAAAGAGAAACCGCGCTCCCCTTATGGGAACTCCATGGAATAGAGAACACAGGGCTCCCTGTATGGGAACCCCCTAAAATAGAGAACACGCGCCCCCCTGTAGGGGAAACCCCCATAGAAACAAAATAGAGAAACGGGCCTCCCCTGTACTGGGAACTTCCTAAAAACAGAATGGGAACACAGCGTCCCCTGTCGGGGGAATTTCCCCATAAAACAGAATGGAGAACACAGCGCTCCCTGTACTGGGAACTTCCATAAAAATAGAGAACACAGGCTCCCCTGTATGGGAACTTCCTAGAATAGAGAAAACAGGCTCCCCTGTATGGGAATCCATAAAATAGAGAAAACAAGCGCCCCCCTGTTACGGGAAACTCCCATAAAATAGAAAAACACAGCGCTCCCTGTACGGGGTTTTCCCATAAAATGAGAACACAGCGCCCCCTGTACTGGGAACTTCCATAGAACGAATGGAAACACAGCGCCCCCCTGTATGGGAATTTCCCATAGAACAAAATAGGAAAAAGGTCCCCTGTATGGGAACTCCCTTAGAATGAAAACACAGGCTCCCCCTGTACGGGAACTCCCATAGAAAAAAAATGGGAACACAGCGCCCCCCTGTAGGGGGGAAACCATAGAAGAGATGGAAACACAGCGCCCCCCCTGTACTGGGAATCCCATGGGAATGGAGAAAACAGCGCTCCCTGTACTGGGAAATCCCATAGAAGAGAATGGAGAACACCAGCGCTCCCCTGTCGGGGGATCTCCCATAAGGAGAATGGAGACACAGCGCTCCCCTGTACTGGGATCCCCCAAGAGGAGAAGGAGAACAAGCGCCCCCCTGTATGGGAACTCCCATAGAGGGAATGGGAAAACACAGCGCTCCCCTTACTGGGAACTCCCATAGGGAAAATGGAGAACACAGCGCCCCCCTTACGGGAAAACTCCATAGAGGAGAATGGAGAAACGCGCCCCCCGTACTGGGAATCCATAGAGGAGAATGGAGAAACAGCGCCCCCTGAAAATGGGAACTCCCTTTAAGAAAGAGAACACAGCGCTCCTGTATGGGAATCCCTAGAATAGAGAACCAGGCTCCCCTGTATGGGAACCCCCATAGAAAGAAAAAACACACGTCCCGACTGGGAACCCCCATAGAATGAGAACACGCGCTCCCTTTTGGGGAAACTTCCTAGAAAAAATGGAGAACACAGCGTTCCCCTGTACTGGGAATTTCCCAATAGAACGAATGGGGAAAAACCAGCGCCCCCCTGTATGGGAACCCCCATAGAACAAATGGAGAACACAGCGCCCCCCTGTACGGGAAACCCCCATAGAAAAAATGGAGAACACAGCGCTTCCCTGTACTGGGAATCCCATAAAACAGAATGGAGAACCCCAGCGCCCCCTGTACTGGGAACCCCCATAGAAGAGAATGGAGAACACAGCGCCCCCCTGTATTGGAACTCCCTTGAAGAGAATGGAAAAACACAGCGCTCCCCTGTACTGGGTTTCCCCCTAGAGGAAATGGGAACACGCGCTCCCTGTATGGGAACTCCCATAGAGGAAAATGGAGAAACAGCGCTCCCTGTTGGGAACCCCCATGAGGAGAATGGGGAACACAGCGCCCTGTATGGAAATCCCATAGAGGGAAAATGGGAACCAGCGCTCCCCTGTACTGGGAACTCCATAGAAGAGAATGGAGAACACAGCGCTCCCTGTACTGGGAACTCCATAGAGAGAATGGAGAACACAGCGCCCCCCCTGTATGGGAACTCCATAGAAGAGAAGGGGAGAACCACGCCCCCTGTACGGGATTCCAAGGGAGAAGGGGAGAACACAGCGCCCCCTGGACGGGAACTCCATAAAAACGAAGGGAGAACCCCACGCTCCCTGTACTGGATCCCATAGGGAGAATGGGAAAAACAGCGCCCCCCCTGTACTGGGAATCCCTAAAATAGGAACACAGCGCTCCCCTGTACTGGGAAGTCCCATAGAATAGAAACACAGCGCTCCCCTGTACTGGAAGTCCATAAAATAGAAAAACCAGCGCTCCCTGTATGGGAAGTCCCATAAATAGAGAACCAGCGCTCCCCTGTACGGGGAATTTCCCATGAACAGAAGGAGAACACAGCGCCCCCTGTATGGGAACTTCCATAAAACAGAATGGAGAAACAGCGCCCCCCCTGTATGGGAATTTCCAAGAAACAGAATGGAGAACACGCGCTCCCCTGTATGGGAATTTCCCCATAAAACAGAATGGGAGAAAGCCTCCCCTGTACGGGGAACCCCCATAAAACAGAATGAAGAACCAGCGCTCCCCTGTTTTGGGAACTCCCATAAAAACAAAATGGGAACACAGCGCCCCCCTGTACTGGGAACTCCCTGAGGAGAATGGAGAAACAGCGCCCCCCTGTATGGGGTCCCATGAAGAGAATGGAGAACACAGCGCCCCCCTGTACGGGGAAAAGCCCCATAAAAGAGGGAATGGAGAACACGCCTCCCCTGTACTGGGAGTCCCATAGAACAGAAGGAGAACCAGCGCCCCCTTGGACGGGGAAAACCCCATAGGGGAGAATGGAGAACACGCGCCCCCCTGTTTGGGAACCCCCTAAAAACAGAATGGAAAAACCCCACGCTCCCCTGTACGGGGAACTCCCTTTGAACAGAAGGGGAAAAAACACAGCGCTCCCCCTACTGGAAAATTTCCCTAGAAAGAAGGAGAACACAGGCCCCCTTGTATGGGAACTCCCATAGAACAAAAAGGGGAAAGCTATTTTTTTTTTTAAAAATGATGGCATTACAATATGATAATTAAAATATAAAAATATATACAATGGACACGTTGTGTAGCCCCCTACTAAAACTATAGATAATTTACTCGGACACCACTTCCTCGAATACACAATGGGGAGCACTTACTGTGTAATGTGGGGTGTCCTGATTAAAGAGGGATAGAGCTTCCAAAACTAGCGGCTCCCCTTCAGGAGAGTTGAGGGGCTTGGAAACCGCCCACAAATGTGCCCTTCCCTGGAGGTTCTGGCAGATCTTCTTGTGGCCCGATTGGAAGTCAAACGTCTTCTGGAACTTTCATGGAGGCGTTTCTTACAAACGGGTCATAGTAGATTTTCTGAATACGGAAATAAAGCTGGTCGTTTATTAGCTCGTGCCACGCCCAGCAGATGCGAGATCTCATATCCCCTGCATTAAGACAGCTAATGGTCATGTTGTACATACGACCTCCGAAATTAACGCTACTTTCCACTCCTTCTATTCCAATTTGTACAATCTCCAGGCTCCCTCTCCTGCTCCTGTGGAGTACCCGGCCCTAGGTGTAGCCCCACGTCTTCAGGAATCGGTTCTCTCGGACCTGGAGACACCCTTACCCTGCCAGAACTCTCTGCTGTTATTAAGTCCCTTCCAGGAGGGAAGAGTCCGGGCCCTGATGGCTTTACTAGTAAGGCTATGTTCACACGGCTTATTTCGGGGCATATTTACGGACGTATTTACGTCCGCAAATACGTCCTGAAATACGTTTCAAATAATGAACAGATTAGATTAGCATTGATTCCAATGTAAAAATACCCCCTATCGTTCACACGGGCGTTTTTTCGCTACGTATTTGCGGGGTAAATACGTCGTAAATACAATCGTAAATTAAGTCCCCTGTCACTTTTGAGGCGTATTTCACAAAAATAAATCCCCATAGTAAAGAATGGGGATTGTATTTACGACGCGAAATACGCGCCACCCCTTTGGGGAAGTATTTGAAAACATATTTGGGACGTATTTGCGGACGTAAATACGTCCATAAATGTGCCCGAAATAACCCGTGTGAACATAGCCTTAATGTTATAAGACTTTCCAGGTTTCTTCCCCCTCCCCTAAGCTACTAGAAGTTTTTAAATTTCCCATCTCGTCCACTAATCCCTTCCTCCCTCAGTCTACACTAGCTCATGTCGCGGTCATCCCCAAACTGGGAAGGACCCCTCCTCCTGCGGTAGTTATAGGCCCATTTACTTATTGAATGTTGATTTAAAAATGTATGCCAAATTACTGGCTAATAGATTAAATCCATTGTTGCCCTGCTTGATACATCCGGATCAGGTGGGTTTCGTCCCGGGGAGGGAGGCCCGCGACAATACTCTGAAGACTCTGGATATTATCCATCTTGCCCAAACGCGGCGAACCCCTTTGATGGTCCTCTCCCTGGACGCCGAAAAGGCCTTTGACAGAATCTTTTGGACTTCTTTGTTGTCCTCTCTTCGGCGTCTAGGGATGGGCCCGTCTTTTTGCTCTAAGGTCATGGCCCTCTATAATTCCCCGTCTGCCCAACTTAAAATCAATGGTTCTTTATCTGACCCTTTCAGCATCCACAACGGTACTCGTCAGGGATGCCCCCTCTCTCCTTTATTGTACGTCCTTGTGATGGAGAATTTGATGGCCGCGATTCGCTCCAACTCGGACATCAGGGGAATAGTAATTGGAGAGCACGAATATAAGTGTTCGGCCTTTGCCGATGACCTTCTGGTTTATGTTACGGACCCACTGACTTCCATGCCGGCGCTGATGTCCGAGTTGGAGAGGTTTGGATCTTGGTCGAATTTTAAGGTTAATATTTCTAAATCTGAGGCCATGAGTATTAATCTCCCTCCTGCAGACCTTAGGCTACTTAAGTCGTCATACCCTTTTGCATGGCCGCATAGTGGTCTTACTTACCTAGGTATTAAGATCCCCACCGACCTCTCTAAACTATTTGCCTCCAATTTTGAACCCTTATTTCAGAGAATTTCTGCTGATTTAGAGGGCTGGAGCAGGAGAGAGTTTTCCTGGTTTGGCAGAGTGAACATTCTCAAAACGACCTTTCTGCCCCGCTTACTTCATCTGCTCCAAACTATTCCAGTGCTTATCCATAACTCCTTTTTTTCAGCGGGTTCAGCGTTTGTTCAGGACCTTCATCTGGCCAACCAGCCGCCCTAGGCTAGCTTATGCTACCCTGATTAGGCATAAGAGCGTTGGGGGCCTTGGCCTACCCGACTGCAAAAAATATTATATTGCAGCTGCATATTCTAGGGTCCTGGACCTGGTGGGCCCAGGGAGTGGTAGGCTATGGGTCCGGTTGGCGGGCGCGGTGTGCCCTTTGTCTTTGGCGTCGCTCCTCTGGATCTGGACCTGTTCTTTAGGGAATACATATCCTACGTCTTATACCACCCGTCATACTCTTGCCATGATTGTGACTTACAAACTCTCCTACAACCTAATAGGTCTGGACCCTTTATCCCCATCTCCGACAATCCTACGTTCCCTCTTGGTCTAGCAGTGCCTTCCTTCTTAGGGAGTTCTAAAACTAACCCACTGCGATTTCACAATTTTGTACTTGGGCCTACTGTTGTCCCGTTCCATTCGCTTCCTGCGCAAGTTTTGGATAACCCTTCCTCGGCTTATCAATATACTCGGTTCCGACACTTTTTTTTTTCCTTCCTTGAAGGATGCAGTTGACTTTAAGAGACCTCTATCTGCATTCGAGACGCTGTGTCTATTGGATTCTCCCCCTACACACACGATCTCTATTATTTACAAGGAGCTGTCTGCTTCGCATTCTACAACTCTCCCGTCTTATTGTGCAGCCTGGGAGTCGGAGCTGGGTAAATCTTTTTCACAGGATCAGTGGTATCGCTGTTTTACGCTCGCACATAAAGCAGTCATAGCTATCAGAGCGCAAGGGACCAGCTTTAAAGTTATCTCTAGGTGGTATAGGGTTCCCTCTTTAATACACCGATAGTTCCAATCTGTGCTGGATCTTTGCTGGCGTTGTGGGATGGAAATAGGGACCATGTTACACACTTGGTGGCAGGGGCGTAACTAGAGAAGACAGGGCCCCAAAGCAAACTTTTGGATGGGCCCTCCTCGCCCATCTCCCTGACCACGACCATGTACCAGGACATGCTGTTAGATAATGTAGATAATACAAAAGGGGGAAAATACCTCACCATACATTCCCCCATCATACTGCTCCAATCAAATCCACTATACTAAGACCAGCTTTACCAATAACGCTATTAAAATAAGGACCCGATTATTACCGCCAGAACATGACCAAAAATTACCACCACAAAGTGACTGAATAATAAACCCCCCACTATTACTGATCAGTCTACAAAGACCAGTACTGTCTAATAAAAATAATAATAATTAGTGCCAATTGGTATATACAGTGAACACAGGCTCTGCAGACTGTATATTACCTCCATACAGTGAACATATATTGTAGACACCAGTGTACACAGGCTCTGCAGGGCTGTATATTACCTCCATACAGTTGACCATATAGCGTAGACACCGTGTGTACACAGGCTCTGCAGACATATAAGTGATTACAGTGCAGTTATATCTTGTGACTCACAGGTGACGTTTCTCTGGACCAGTCATTGACTTTCGCTTTGTTCTGAATCCGTCCAGACCTGCCATGTGACATCTCCGACCACTATTGTCCCTGCAGATTTAGACACAAATATCTTTAGAATCCTAAACTTTTCCAGCACATGCCCCCTGGTTTATATGGGGTCCAATTAGGCAGGCAGGGCTTAGATAGGATATATGGGGCCCCCAAATGGGGCAAGGTTTAGGTAGCCAATAGAGTGCCCATAAGGCAGGCAGGGTTTAGGTAGCTATAGGGAGCCATACAGGTAGACAAAGGGGGTTTGGGGGCTATAGGGGCCATATAGGTAGGGTTTAGGGAGCTAAAGGGGCCCATATAAGTAGACAGGCAGGCGTGTGGGGGTAAACAGGCAGGCTTGTGGGGGTAGTATAAGGCAGGCATATAGGGGGCTGTATACGGCAGACAAATAGGGGGCTTTAGGCAGGCATATGGGGGATATAGGCAGGCATATGGGGGGCGTATAGGCAGGCATATGGGGTAGGTAAAATAAGAAATCGCTTACCTCGGTCCACGCTCCCCCGATGCGCCGCTCGCTCCGCTCTGCTGCTCTCCCTGCAGCCTCTACGCTCAGCGCGTGCGGCACGGTGATGTGACGTCACCGCGCGCGCGCCCACGTGACCACAGAGCGCCGGCAGGGGAAGTAGCAGAGCGGAGCGCAGGGACCCCGTAGTAACTGCTACCCCAGTAGTTACGCCCCTGCTTGGTGGGGCTGTCAGGTTTTGCTGGGCTTTTGGAATGCAGTATACGACACTAGTGAGAGACTGACTAGCCTGAGGATCCCGAAAATACCTGAGGCTGCTCTCTTTTTTTTATGTTTGACATGCCGATTCCGACATATAAGAGATCGTTGCTGCCTCATCTCCTTCAGGCGGCCAAGACAGTTATCCCCAGGCATTGGAGGTCTCCTAAAACCCCCCCCCTCCCCCCCCCACGGGTGGGATGGATGACAGAGGTCACTCTACGTACCATATGGAGGAACTTCTGGTACCCTCTAAAACCACAGATGCAATTTGCTTTAAAACGGGGTCACCTTGGCTCTCTTCCCCTTTTTAACTTCCTTGGATGGGCTGGCAATGTACCCATCTGGTTAACCCACTAAAACTTTCTTTGCAGTAGTCCCTTGTGTCTGGGTTTGGGGTCCTTTAGGAGAAAAAAAAATCCTTCCCCCCCCTCCCCCCCCCCCCCCCTCCTTTTTGGTTCCTTTTTTTTTTTTTTATTATTAATTCTTTTATTTTTTTTACTTTATCGTATTTTATTTTACAACAGTTCTTTGTATTACCTTTGGGTCGAGTGTAATGTATTCTTTGGGGGTCCCGCCCTCGATACTGCTCTCATAAGCTTAACTTGTTTGTTATTTTTCATATTGCACCAAAGTTTGTTTCCGTTTTTTGTTTTTTAATTTTTAAAGCTTTTGATATTGTAATTTTTTTAATTTTTTGGTATTACTTACGACTTTTCTTTTTTTAAAATTTGGGGTTTTGCAAATTTTTCTTTTTTACTGGTTTTTATTTACCTGACCCCACTTCAAAAGCTTTTGAAAACATACAATAATACACTTAGCCCTTTTGCCCCTTTTTTTGAGCTTCCCCAAGGGTCCGAGTATACCCATTCATATCACCCCACCTTGCCCCTTTTTCCCTCTCTTTCCCTTTCCCGCCTTTCCAATTCCCTTACGGGCCCCCCTGCATCACCCATCCCCTTCTCCCTTTTTAGGGGAAAACAGGGCCTGACTCAGAAGGCTATTCCCTCAGGGGAGGTGCTAATGTCCCTGGGCCATCCTCCTCCCCCCCAATGGGCCGTAATCTGACCCCTTAAGAAGGTATCAATTTGCAAAGGTAAAGCAGAGAGCTGGGGGGGCAACCTTGAAAAAACGCCAGATTCCCCCCTTGAAAGGGGCGTCTGAACCAACCGTTTCAAACAATGGAAAGTTCAGCCCCTTTATACAAGGTCTTTAACCAATTTACAAACCTCCCCGGCAGGCCATAGTTCAAAAGAGTGGACCAGGATTAACTCTATCAAAAGCTGTTTTCCCCCCTCACAGCCTCCCTCACAAC
>JAODAL010075647.1:0-13911 GCA_025379985.1 Phyllomedusa bahiana | reverse complement strand
TATGCTGTTCATTAGGTATGTATGGTATTATAGGGGGGTTAAGATATTAATTTTTTTTTAGCAAATCTAGTAAAATTTATGTTTTAAACAGGGATTTTTATTTGCAGTACATTGTTTGTTTAAATCCTTGTTCATATAAAAAATTGTAGTATTTTTTTTAAGTGTAGTATTTTATCAAGTTTCAAAATAAAAGTATGTTTTTTTATATTTTTAAACCAATGATTTCTAAGTGTGTTTCTTTTGTTTTAGCTTTTGTGATCATTTTTACTTTGATTTTTGGTTTTTTCCGGGCCCTTTTTTGTATCTTTTGGGGACTTTGTTTTTTTTGGTTAAAAGTTAATATAATTCCCCAGGTCTGCCTTTTTTTTTGAGTTCCCAATGGGGCCCTTAGTGCATTTTTTGGGCTCAACCATAACCCCAGAATAGGAGGAGCATTTTTCCTGGATTTCTGGGGTTCATTTTCAAATAGATTTTATTTTTAGGCACCTTTCAGGTTTGGGGACACCCCAAAAGGGGCAAAAACTTAATAAAACCCCCTAAAATGCCCGATATTGGAAACTACACCCCTTTAAAAGGAAATTTTTCCGGGGTGCTTGATATTAGACCCCACAGGTATTCACAAATTTTTTTTAGCAAAGGCTGTGAAAAAAAAAAAATTTTTTCCCAAAATCTTCAATTTTAGCTTAAAATGTTTATATAACAAGGAACCCGGGAAAAAATAACCCTAAAACTTTTTTAAAGCATTTCTTCCAATTTCGGCAATACCCTAATTTGGGTGTAAACGCTTTTTGGGGCACAGGCAGGGCGTATAAGGGAGGGAGGCAATTTGGGTTTTTGGAAAAACGCGATTTTGGTGGGGCCATGTGCATTTGCAAAGCCCCAAAGTAGCAAACAGCAAAAACCTTCCAAAGTCCCCCCTTTTTGGGATTCAAAAACCCATCAGGGATTCATCAGGGAGTATTCTGCATTTTGGGCACATAGGTGTTCCATGTTTTTTTTTTGCATTGGGGAAATGAAAAGGGGGAAAAAAAAAAACCAGTTGGTCATATTTTTTTGATTTCAATTTTACGCAATTCCCTGCAGGAAATGATTGAAACTTTACAGGGTCGGTACAATTACAAAAAATAGATTTTTATATATTTTTTTTTTTATTATTTTCACAGTAGAAAAACGTCCAAAAAAAATTGCGTTTTTGTGTTGCCCCTTTTCTGACAGCAATAATTTTTTTTTTTTTTGCGTTGCAGACTGTTATGGGCTTTTTTTTGTGGGATATTTTCCCAATTTTTTTTAATTGGAAAAATTTGGGGGTTTTTTTTTTTAAATTTTCCTTTTTCACTTTTTAAAGGTTTTTGTGAGATTTTTTTAAAAACAAAATACAGCATTTTGGGTTTGTTTTTTTAATTTTTATTTTTTATAGCGTCACTGTACTTTTCATTTTTTAAAATTTACTTTCTTAGCAGCCCCAAAACGATTACACCGATACCCAATTTTGTATATTTTTTTTTATGTTTTCTCTTTTTTAAATTTTAAAAACACTTTTATTTTTAAAAACCGGGAAAAAATCTTTTTTTGCTGCCTAATTTAGAGCCATAATTTTAAAATTTTTTTTGTGCTTGATTTTTAGGATTGTTTTTTTTCGGAGATTGACGTTTTTATTGTTCATTTTTGGGGGGACAAGGCTTTTTGATTGCTTTTTAAATCCATTTTTTGGAGCCGGTGAAAAAATTTTCGCAATCCAGTAGTTTTTTTTTTTTAACAGGCTCACCTGCAGTATCCATAAGTTTTAAAACTTTATTTTTTGGGTCGCTACGTTAAAGGGGGATCCCCATTTATATAGTTTCTTTTATGTTTTTTTTGCTGCGGATGAACAATTACCTTTTTAATTTTGTGATTGTTTTTTCTTTTTTTTCTTTTTTTTACGGGGGTTCACCCACAGGTTAACTGCAGATTTTAGGGGAGTCGTTACGCACGCGGCGATACCCAAAAATGGGTACTTTATTTATTTTTTATCTTTTTGGGGGGGATTGGCGTTTGAAAAGGGGAAAAAAGGGGGTGTACGTGTTTTTTTTTTTTTTTTCGTGTTTGTGTTTTTTTGTTTTTTACTTTTTTTTACTTTTTTTTCACGTTTTTTTTTTACATTTTATAGGGGATTTGAATAGAGATCTTTAGATCCCATTCAATAGGATCAGTAATAGCTTTTTGCTATGACTGGTTCCTATGGGAATGTCAGTCAGATGCCGGGGCATCCCAAGGGCCCGGCCGGGGCATCGGAGTCTAGAAACCCGGAAGGCATTCTCTCCCTCCCTGCTGCTGCAGAGGGCAGGGCTGCACGGATTTTCCCGAGTCCTGCTGCCGCCGAAGGGGCAGGAGGACGATTCCTCCTGTTCCCTTTTTTATTCGACCCCATGGTCGCGAAAATTAAGGGGTTAACCCCCCCCCCCCCCGGACGATCCGGGGTCGGGGCCGGTGCTGGGATGAGCTTAATTACCAGCTTTTACCCCCCCCGCTTTTCCCATCGCGGGAACTCTCTTTTTAAGTTTTGCGCGATTTTCCTCGGGGTATCCATCGTAGGTGGTTCCCCCCAAACGCCTGGAATTTTTGGATACCCCAAAGGTCTAAGGGGGGTTAAAATGTAATCTTTATTTTTATTTTAACACCAACAATTTTTCCCCACTTCCTTTTAGAGGGTTTAAAAATAGACAAAACCCCAAACATTACATTTTAAAAAAAACTACTTCAAACAGACACGAGGTGTGAGGGGCCCCGTCCCCAAAAAATTACAATCATTAGGGTGTATGGGTGAGACAAAGTTTTTAGAAGTGTTGGGTTTTTCAATGGTCCAGCCTTTTAAAATATGGATAGTTTACATAAAAAAGTGTATGAACCTGCCCCCCAAACTATGGTTGAGTACAAATAAAATCCCTATGAGGCCCAAGTCAAAGGACAATTTACAAATTTGAGGGGGTCAGGGTTAAAAAGATTAGGAATCTTTGGTAGGGCTGCCTTAAAATAGGTTTAGAGCACACTGAAATTTATGAAGGTTGTAATTGTGCCCATTAAAATGGGGGAAACATTTCCGAAAAACCGGCAGCATGTGCAAAATTTTTTAAAACGGATGGGGGGGTCGGTGATGAGGTGTGTTATCTCAGATCATCAGCAGAGCGGAGAGACCTGATAGGGTGGTAGACAGATAAGGGAGGAGATGTAGGGTGGTGCAGCACTGTGGAAAGTTTTATGGGTGAGAGTGATTAATGTCTGTTTTAATCATCCATTTTGCATGAAAAGCCAAATGCATGATTTCTGTATTTGCAAATTGATTACACTTTTGGCACACCTTTCATCTACATGTAAACTTTAAAGTCAAGCTCAGATGTGGACTAGTACTTTAATTAGGTTGTATAACTATAATCCCAATTGAATCATCATGATATAGAACATCGTAATAAGCAATTATAATTATGTTTCTTTGCTATTTAATTAGAATGAAAATGAAAAAGCATCTGTCAGGGTTATTGAAAAGAATATAGAACGATCTGTCTGTTTTATATCTGGCAGCAATAATGAAAGTTTAACAAACTGTTCTGTTCCACTCTTTGCCTCACTCAAGGCCAGAAGTCACCTTTATCATTGTACTTTTTTGTGAAATATACAAAAGACCTTTTCATTTAGGTAACAGCAAAGACAATCAAAGAACTATGAAGTAATCTCTTTAGGCGATGTTCCCAGAGCAGTCATTCAATCTTGTGTCAGAATTTGAAGCACAAGTTCTATTCTTAAGATGCTGTGCATTTCCCATCAATTCTGGAAGAAAAAGAAAATGGAAAGACGTCTGATAGCATCTCAGGAGCCTTTATCTTATTAGAAGTTTACAAATGTTTGGAGGAGGCAGAAGAACATGCCTGCAGAAATGCATTATGTCAACTGTTATTTTTATGCAATAGGAAAGATAATACCTTGATGGATAATAGACTATTGCTTCATTAGTTACCAGTGTCCATATTGCCACTGTTGCTGTCCAACCCTACTATTTCTGTTTCAGTGTGTGGAACCACCATAACTCCTAGTCAGCAGGCCCGCTGTCTTGGGGTTATACTAAATTCCAATCTGTCCTTCACTCCCTATATTCAATTCCTTGTCTGCTCTTGTCACCTGCACCTCAAGATCATCTCAAGAATCCGTCCATTTTCTTACTGTGGAAACAAATTCTTATTGTTATTATACTTTTTCATCTTAACTACTGTAACTCCCTGCTTATTGGTCTCCTTCTCTGTAAATTCTCCCCTCTCCAATCTGTCCTGAATGCATCAGCCAAGCTCATCATTCTTTCTAGCCACTATACTGATGCCTCTACCCTGTGTTAGTCACTGCACTGATTGCCCATTTGGTACAGAATACAACATAAACTAATCACTGTCACCCATAAAACTCTCCACAGTGCTACACCCCCTACTTGTCCTCCATCAACTCTGTCTATCACCCTACCCGGTCTCTGCGCTCTGCTGGTGATCTTAGATTAACCCCTTAAGGACCGAGCATTTTTTTGGGTTGACACGTTTGCTTTTTTCTCCTCGCCTTCCAAGAGCCGTAACTTCTTTAGAAGACATATGAAAGTTTTTATTTTGCAAGACAAGATGTACTTTCTAATGGTGTCATTCACCATGCAATAGAATATACTGGGAAACTACAAAAAAATTCTAAATGTCTCAAAATGTGAAAAAAACTTACTTGCGCCATGTTTGCAGAATTTTTTTTTACAGCGTTCACTCTCTGGTATAAATTATGTGTTCTCTTTATTCTGCAGGTTGATGCGATTCTGGCAATACCAAGTATGTAGGGTTTGCATTATGCTATAGTACTGTAAAGAAATCCAAACATTTTCTATTGTGCACCATAGTGCCACTTTCTACGATTAATAACTTTTTTGCACTTACACCTATAGACCTGAGCGAGGGGGCATTTTATTGGGCATTTTTAGTGTACTTTTTATTGGTACCATTTTGGGATAGATGGGACTTTTGTGATCACTTTTATTCCAATTTTTAGGGGACCTGTAATGACCAAAAAAAAGCCACAATTTTGGCGTTTGGAATTTTTTCTCATCTACAGTGTTCAGCGTACGGAATTATTTATGTTATATTTTAATAGATCAGACTTTTTGGGACGCGGCGCTAAAAATTATATGTAACTTTTATTTTTTTCTATTTTTATTTGTAAAATGGCAAAAGGGGGTGATTTGAACTTTTAATATTTTTTTTACACTTTTAAACATTTTTTGGTTACTTTAACATAGAGTCCCCCAAGGGTGCTCAACTAGTGGGCACAATCGATTATACAGCTTATTGCATTGTATAAACAGGCAGGAAGTAGTAAAAAAAAAAAAATGGCAGCAATGATGGAAGCCTTCACAAGATTTCCAGCCGCTATGTCAACTGATCTTGCCGGCTCAATTCCATGCTGTTACCGGCGGGTGTCAGCTGCAATTAGCAGCCAGCACCCGCCACCTGTCCTTAAGGGGTTAAATGTCTCCATCACCTGAACCTCCCATGCTCGCCTTTAAGATTTCACACATGCTGTACTAGTTCTCTGTAACATGCTACCCTGTACGATCAGGCAAACTCATAACACTCATTGCTTTAAAGGGTTTGTATCATTTCATTAAATGGTCTTCAGGATAAGGGGACAGTGAATACAAGCAACTTTGCAATTGGATGTCATTAGCAAAGCTGTCTGTTATCACAGGATCCCTTATCTTCGTTTTCTGTTTACACTGATCTCCAGTCCTGGTCGGATCCCTCCTCCTTGCATTTCACTAGCTGAGAGCTCATTTACATTCTGTTCGGCCCCGGTCGGGTATTCACGGAGCTTACATTCCTACCTCCCACTCAAAGTAAGGGACCGGCACATTTTTTACTCTGCATAGCCAGAAGAAACAGAATAACACTGCAGGACTTCTACAATCAGAAAACAGCACAATTGTGCGACTGTGCATAAACATAGAAGGAGCATTTTAGGGCCAAGAGCATTTTTACTCTGCACAGCTCGGGAGGAGACGGGATTAAATTGTAAAAAAATGAATCCCAAGCCTGTGGTATGTAAACAGCTCCTGGGGAAACACGGGGAAAATGTAGAGGGAGGGGGGGGGGAGGAACAAGGGACCCAAACATAAAAACCATTGAAGGGGGGGATGATATCATCCCTTGGGTTAAAAAAACACCCAGCGGGGAAAAGGAAAAAACCCCCCCCTTTAAATTTTGAGCTAAAAGGGTTTGGAGGGGCATAAGGGAAACCCGTCAAACGATGAAGCGATACACCCCCTTTAAGTGTGACCTGAAAATAAAATCTTTATGGGGGGGCCTACCAAATTCCTAATTGCAAACCCCCCTTTTTTCAATTATACCTATTTTTGACCCCCCCCTATGCACTTGGGCCTCTAAAGGGCCTTTCTTAAAATTGGGATGTATGGTCGGGGTGGAAGTTCAACTTTTTTAAAAAATGTAAACAACATATTTATAAACAGGCGGGAAACCAAAAATAAAAAAACCCCAAAACCATTTTTCGTCCCACCCTTACACTCCATAGTTTTAAAAGCTCTTGCAGAGGCCCTAAAACCCCTTTAATAATAATTTTTTAATTTATAAAAGCGCCAACATATTCCGAAACATTTTAAAAAATTTTAGGGGGTATACATAAAAGCCCTTACACATTAAAAAACTTCCCAGAAGGGGGGGGAAAAGGGAGGGGTTTCTTAGGTTTGAGATGGAATGTTTTCCCCGGAAAACTGTCTATTTTGTCTTTGAAGTGGAGTGGCCAGGTTTTCACACAGAGGCCCAAGTGCCCGGGGGTTTGAGTTTTTTTGGGTTTGAGGGGGGGGAAAGGAAAGTGTAAAAACAGGCTTTTGGGTTGTTGTGTAATTGGAAAGGGGGGGTGAAGTATTTTTGTTTGGCGCAGTAAAGGGCAGTGGGGTAAGCCCTGAGCATGAATTTTAATATTTTAGAAAGTCGGAGGTAGCTTTGCCCTTTCCCTCCAAAACCGCCGGGCACACCGGAAAATCCTCCCGAGGGCGAGTCTGAGGTGTTTCCCCTGGCCCCGGGCTCTGACTCTGTTGGTGCTTTTTCCCTGAGTTTTGCCATTTTTTCCATGGTGGTTGTGAGAGTTTCTTTGTTTTGCTTTGACACCAGGTCAGGACAAAACCCAAGGAAAATTGGGGGCATTAAAGGACGAAATGGTTTTTATGATTTCCTGAGTTTTTCATGGAGCGAAGTTTCTGGATGGGTAAAGGGCGGGGTTTGCCCCAGAGAAGGCTGAGAAAGGGGGAAAGTGAAGGAGATAAGGTTTTTATCAGAGAGCCATAGGAGAATTTGGGGAGGTTTTTAAATTTATGGGACTGCAGAAAACCAAATCAAGAGCGGGCCCCCCTTGTGGGTGGGAGAATTTGTAAATTGGCAAAAAGGCCAAAGGGTGATGTTAGCGAAAGAAAACCCAGAAGGGAGAAAGAGACATAGGGTTGTTTAATGGGGAAGTTTAAATCACCCGAGGGTGTGGGTATTTCAGTGGAAGGGAAATGAGGGGGCCAGGCCGCAAAATGATCCAAAACTGGCGGGGGGAACCCGGGGGGTCTATACACAACCGCGATTTTGAAGGAAAAAGGGGCCAAAGAGTTTTGATTTTTGGGGCCTCAAAGGAGGGGAAAGTGAGGGGGGGGTGGGAGGATGGAAGCCTTTAAAGGCAAATGGGAAAGGGGTAATGCCCAAAACCCCCCACCCCGGGCCCGTTTTTCAGGTCTGGGGTGTTTGGGGGAAGTGTAAAGGCCCCCCATAGGTGAGAGCGGCAAGGGGAAACGGTTTTCGGGTTGGGTGGACCATGTCTCCGGGGAAACTAGGGGAAAATGAGGGAACAGGTTTATGAACGCATGGTTTGTTTTCAACCCGAACGGGCATTTCCCCAGAGCACAATTAAAATTGCAGGAAAAGACCCTAAAACGAATACGAGCAGGTTAGCAGGGCTATGGAAGGGGGAGTGGGGGGAAAAGCCCTAGAGGAAAAGGGGGGGCCGGGGTTTCGGAAAAGATGGGCCCCCGCAGCAAGAAGCAGGAGAAAAAAAAAGTGACAGCAGATGGGTTTTAGTGTTGTGTATTAGCGACCCTTTTAGGCAACCCCTATGGAGGCCCGGTGGTTTTGGGGAATTAAAAAGGGAAAACAAATGTTGGGGATTTATAAAATAGGGTGAGGGGGAGGAAAAGGGGGCTGATGGGAAAACAACCCTTTTGTTTTGGTAAATTAAAATTTTTTTTCTACCCAATGTTTGTTTTTTGTCTGTAGCTTTTTTCCCCAAAATTTTAAAGTGCCCCGAATATGTTTTTGGGTTCCAAAATAAATAGAGATTATTAATTTTTACTTGAAAGGGGGTTTTTCCAGGGAAAACTCTTTTATTTCTCCAGGAATTTTTCTGTATGCATAAATCACCCCAAAAAAAAGGCTGCAACCAGTAAGTTTACTCGAAACCCCCGGGAAACATCAGCAAAAAAAGAGCAGGGATTTCAAATTTAAAAATTTAAAAATTATAAATAAATTTTCCTAAACATGGCTTTATGACAAATTTAACCCTAAAAGGCAAGGTTGGAAAAAAAACACAGGTTTCCCCCAGCATTAGAAAATAAATGTTAAAAACCCCCAAAAGGCAAAGAAAGAAAAATCCAAAATTTTTTACAGCAAGAAATTTGGGCCCACCAATTTTTTCTTTTCTTTTTGGCCTCTCGACAAATCTTCCTTTTTTTAAACTCTTTTCTTTCTGCCTTTCCTTTCCCAAAAAAAAATTAATTCCCTCTTCCAGCAGTGGAAAACCCCCCAGTCTGCAAATTTAAAAAACCTTTCCCGAAGTCCCCTTTAACAGTGAATATCGTTTTTTTTAGCCCTTTTTTTGATTAAAAGCTTTTAAAACCCACCAACAAAAAATAGATTTTTAAAAGGGAAACCATCAGGGGTTTTATGCTGTTTTTTCTGAGAGCAGGATGTGAAAGAGGGGGGAGGGGATAAGCTGTAAAAATATAAAGGGTTTTTTATATTTAAAGTAGGGTTTTTGAGTAAAAAAGCAGAGAAAAACCGACCGGACTCTTAAGAAAACAGTGGGGAGTCCCCCGCCCGATCCTTTCCCTGCCCCCTTTACTCATACCATAAAGCAAATTTTAGAAAGGGCTTTAAAGGGTTTTTTTCGCTACAAAAAATTTATAACTCTAATTATGGGGACAAAAAAAATAAACACTTTTGTATTGGGTTTGCATTACCTAAGTACTTATTTTATAGTAATATGAGCAAATGTGAAATTTTCCCTAGTTATTTTGCGCAGCTGGTTTTTCAGTGTTTTGGCTAAATGATATTCATCAGCCTTTTTCAGACATGCCTCCGATGGAAACGCCCCTAAGGGGGTTTGGGCTGTCTGCACTTTGTGCTTACCCCCTTCGACTTAGAAACAGTTGCCCTGAATGGCGTGGTGGTAAAATAAAGGCGTCTAGCCCCTCTATTATGGCTCCTAGTGATAGTCCTTGAAAAGGATCTGGGAAATTTCTGATCCAGCTGTTATATTCACCCCCCTCATATAAAAAAGCCTTATAACCCTGGGCCCTCCCATTAACACACCTTATGCAGTCCTCCCTCTATCTCCCCTGATAACGAGGGGGGGAGGGGGGAAGGGCAAGAGCATTTCTCAAAAATTCTTCATATTTCGGGTGTGTGTAAAACTGCTTACCCAATTAGGGGTACTGGTTACAAGGAGCTTGGACAGCCTGAGAGGAGCTGACGCTCTGCAGCCAGAAGCAAAGCAGGAGGCGGAGCTGACGCCCCTCTCCCTTCCCTGAAAAACCAAAATTGATTTTCACAACCTTCAGTGAGGGGGACCCCCCCGGATTTGAAACAAACAGATGGACAGCTCAAGTCTCGAAAGTTTTCAACAAAAAAACCCCTTTTAAGCTAATCAATGGAATAAAAACCCCCCTTAAATTTTGTTTTACAAATGCTCTCATTCTACAAATTGCAAAACTTTATTGGCCGATATCTGTAGTTTTTACATAGCGGAGAGAAGGAGTAACCATTTTTTTATTTCTAGCAATGTAGAATTTACAATGGAAGGCTTAACGCACATGGATTTGTAACGTATCATCCGTTCATTATATTTTTCATTTTAACGGTGCTCTCCAATCAGACATTTCTCAAAAGCCTATTTGCAGTACTTGGGCAAGAACTTGGACGTCTTTCTCCCAGAAGGACTACCTCATGAGGTCCATGGAATGCTGAACGCATGATAAGCACATATCAAATTAATGAAATCATTAACCCAAAATTGCAGCCTTTCCATACTAGTCAGAGGGTCAAAAATGTTTCTAGCTCCAAACTAATTATGCCAATGACTTTACAAGCCATTAAGCACATTTTTTCATTTACTGCCTCTTCACATGATTTGCTATCTGAATTTGATAAATGAAATCTACTGAAGTACTTTTTGATTCAATGTGGGTGTTAATTATATCTGTTATGAAAATAGTATTTTAGTTTTGGAAAAATAGCCTCTATCTTATAAACTTACAGCAAAAAGCATATTAGAGCATGTGAATGCTACATGATAGCAACGATTGTTATCCATGAAGTATGAAGGAATAAGCAAAATTGTCTTTCACAGGTCTAGTAACCAGAACTGGCCTTACAGGTAAGCGAACTCTATGGTTTAAGTCGGTGCATCAGCTATTCCTGCTGAAGGGGGCGCCCAAATATTAGTGAAAGTTTTCATTACTAAAACAAATTTGTTCACTGTATTAGATTACTTAAAGAGATTTTACCACTAACTACATAAAGCTGCACAGGTCGCTCTTAGCTAGCTGCGAGACGACCATTCATGTGAATAAGGAAGGTGGCACTTGCAGCCGTCCTCTCTATTCACTTCTATGGAAGCTCCCGAATATATAGTAGCTGAGCACATTCACTCAACTACTGTATATTCAGAACTCCCATAGAAGCTTTGATGTCCGAAAAGGGGCCCCTCCTTTTTATGCAGGTCACTCCAGCTACTGAAAGCAAACCCTTTTAAAGGCTTCCTTTTGTTTATGGCAAAACCCCTTTAATGTACAGAACTTTTATTTTGTCACTGTCGGTATCATTTATGCACTGCTCGGTGAAATTTATGGCACTGGTACTTGATGCTGATAAGTAGGCTTTACATAGTATGGTTGCTACAAATCCTGCCTGTGGACCTTTTCATTCTGCTTGAATTTGGCATACAGCTGTCAGACTTTTGCAAGTCTCGTTTTTTCACTCCACCCCCGGCCCCGATTTTTAATCAGATCGGTTATAGTGGAACTTCTCTCCCCCAAAATGTGGAGGTCTGAATAGGCACCAAGAGAAGTAACATGTATAGTAGATTCCCATCTGGATTGAGGTCACCTTGCCATTGGTAGATGGGCTTTTACAGTTTTTATCAAAAAAGTGCACTAAATAACCTTGTACATTACGCTGATTGGGCGGGGAAATTCCACCTGAGTTTTTTGTCATATTATTCCTTGATGCATTTGAATTGAATAATTGTATCTGTTTGATACCTTGTACACTTTGTATATCATTAAAACTCTCCTTTGAATTTGGGAAATGTACACTAAGAACCTCAAAATGTTCATGTATTCCAAAGTAGCAGAAACACTTTTCCAAAAAATTCCTATGTCCATTTTGACTGTTTTTTAGTGCTTGTAGAGTGCTACTGATATTGTGTTGTGTTTGCAGTATCTTTAGCATAGCCTGCAATACTTAGAGCTGTAAGTATGTGATACAGAAGGGTCAGGCAATACTTGGGGTCGAAAGCGGCAGAAACAGCTTGTAGCATGGAGAGCAAATTGAAATTTGGACATGGGTGCCAGCTTGTGACAATGGTTGTTTGTATACTGCATGACAACACATAATTTGGGATGCTAGTAACACTGTAAAAAGTGAAAAAGCATAATGTAGTTATATGGGTCATAATTATCAGTGGCCTTTCAACAAACACATAGCATAATATGAGACACGGAAAGACACAGTTTGTTGATCCCTACTTTCTATACCTGTAAGCCACTGTGACTTTTTTGGGATCTGCCTCCATGCAACTGCTTAGAATAAATATATGCAATGAACCTCTATTCTGGAGATGACTCATTGTTTTCTATGAGAGTGTTGTGGCAATGCTCCGTGAGGAGTGAGCTGTGACCATCACGTATTGTAAATGATGCTTCCAGTATTTTTATACATAGCTGTAACCTGTTATTGTATGGGTCACAAGGCATATTGCGACATGGAACTGTAGGCGCCACAATACGCCGGATGTTTTAGAAGTTCACACTGGCCAGCGCGTACTTCTAAAAATACCTTCACTACGCACCGGGAAGAAGAGAAATGTCAATTGTTTTCACTGCCGCGTATTATACACCAGAGAAAACGTTGGATATTCATAGCTCTCAATGAGAATTATGAATAACTGTAATTGGGGGACTCATTTCGGGTATATTGCAGCGCAATTATGCACCGAAATACGCCCCGCAATTATGCGGTGTGAACATACCATAAAGCTACCTGTGATGATAATGAGTAGACTGCTGAAAAGTGATCTCTACAGATTAGGAAGTGACAGGAAATTGTAAGTGCCCAAGATGAAAACTGCAAGTTTTCAAGAATTTTTGAAATGGACAAGGAAAATTAAACAAAGCAAACACTACAAACTCCGGAAAATAATTTTTAACATAAAACTTGATTTAAACAATAGGTAATTTTCCGATGAAGCATCCTCTGTAAAGGAGAATGTTTTTAGTAATTTTCATTGTCAGAAAAATTACTTATCCATATCCGTTTTCTTTAGTACACATAGGTTTTAACGCTTTTTTTGAGCTTGATTATTTCGCCAATCTTTTGCCTCTTTTGCATGATACATTAGGCTTTATTTGTATGTTATTTTATTGATTTTTTTTTATAATATGATGGAAAATAGTAACACCATCAAAAGTGGTGCTAAATTAAGTTTTGTAATTGTGTCAATTTTCTCTCACAGATGTTAATATGTGGGTTACAATACATTTACAGCTACTGGGATGTGGCTAAAAGTTGCACTTTGGGCTGTTACTTTTTTAATACAATTTTATTTTTTTAGATTTATTTTTTCTTCTTTAATTATTTTATTTTACGTATTGTTCCCTCCATAAGGTCAGAATAGACCCAGTTACAGCAGAAACACCCGCTGAAGTCACTGCAGAGCTGATCTGGGTCTGATAAGAACCAGCAGCTCTTTCAGTTACCAAGCCTGGACAGTGGCGTGACCGCTGGTGCTGGGAAGCAGGACACATAAAAATAGGAAATTGTTAATCAAGTGTGGAAATATGAATGCTTGAAACTATAGGTTTGTGCAAGTAGAGCATGTTCCGCAGGAAAAAGGTCTTTCTATGCTGTATTTTGGGTTGGAGATCTGGTGGAAAGGAGACCCAGCTTCACTTCAGATCTAGACAGGGGCGTAACTACCGGGGTAGTAAACGTAGCAGTTGCTCCAGGGCCCGTGCACTCAGGGGGGCCCGCGCCCTGGGGCAGCTGCTACTGCGTCCGCTACCCCGGTAATGCCGCTCCTGGGCCCGCCAGCAGTTAACTTAACAGTTCACTGCGGCAGGGCAGAGAGCTGCGGGGCCCGGCGCATGCTGCCTCTGAACGCCCGGGCCCCGGTCCTGCCCGAGCGTTCAGAGGCAGCGCTACAGGGAGGTAGCAGAGCGGAAGACGACGATGCGCTCTGCTACTTCCCCTGCCGGCCCTCTGTGATCACGTGGTGCGCGCGCGTGATGTCACATAACCGCCCCCGGCGCTGAGCCAGAGGCTGCGGGAAAGTAGCAGAGCGGCAGCGAGCGTGCATCAGACGTGGAACCGG
>JAODAL010075646.1:0-13911 GCA_025379985.1 Phyllomedusa bahiana | reverse complement strand
TCTTTGCTCCTTACCACCTGCTTTTTCCCCTCCATGTTCAGAAATATAAAAATTTGAAAAGGGGGGGAATTTTTTGGAAAAGGGTTTTCTTATTAAAAGACAAAAATTTAAAGCTTTTTCTCAAATCCCTCAAATTTCAAAAAAAAAATTGCGGATTAAAATTTTTAAACTGCAAGGTGTCTATAACAAATCGGGACTGGGAAAAAAAGCCCAAAAAAACACTTATCTTTTTCTTTTTTGGGGAAATAATAAACGATATTTTTTGCACCTTTCTTTTCACCTGGGTGAATATAGAATTGCTTTTTTAAAAGTTTTAAACGTAGATCGGGCGCAATGAAAAATTGCGGGGTGTGCAAAAGTCAAAAAACACTTTAACTGTTATTTTTTGGGGTTTAAAAAACGATATTTTTTGCCCCCTTTAAATTTCACCTTTTGGTGAATTTAGAATTGCTTTTTTAAGATTTACGTGGATGCGCGTCAATAAAACATTTGCGGGGTGCCCCAAAAGTAAAAAAAACAGGTAAATGTTTTTTTTGATAAAAAAAAAGGTTTTTTTTTTGCCCCCCTTTTTTCAATTCACCGTGGTGAATATAAAATTTGCTTTTTTAAAGTTTTAAACGTAGATCGCTCAATAAAAAATTTGCTGGGGGCGAAAAAAGTAAAAAAACCCCGTAACGTTATTTTTTTGTTATAATAAAAAAATTTTTTTTTGCCCCTTTTTAAATTAAACCTGTGGTGAATATAAAAATTGTTTGTTTTAAGTTTACGTAATGCTGGTCAATGGAAAAATGCGGGGGTGCGCAAAAGTAAAAAAACCACGAAACCCGGTGAGGGTTTTCGTACGATACCGGTATTTTTTGGCAACAAAAAAACCTGTGCTGGACTCCCAAGATTGCTGGGTTTTAAATTTTAACTGCAAGGTGGAAAATTTTAAAAAATTTCCCACAGGTTTTTTAAGGGGTTAAAAATTGAAAATGAAAACCTATCTGAAATTTTATACTGATAATAAAAGTGGAGTTTTGAAGTTTAACAAAGAGCCCTTTGCATTTTTATTTAGAAAATGTTGGTTCCAAATTTTTTTAAAAGTTCGGCTGCCCAATATCCGGGAAATTTTTCAAAAAAAAAATTTTTTAATAAAAAAGTTTTCCCCACAAACAATGTCTACACTATTCTTGGTGAACAAAAAACCCAGTTTTCTTTAAAAGATTTTCCCTTGTCTGTGTTCGCCCCCCGGGGGCCCCCCACCCGTCCCCACCGCCGTGACTTTACAGGGTAGTGCTGTTTTTAAAAAATTCTCTCCCCTAAAAAACATAAAATTTAAATTTCTCTAACCCTACCAAAAAATTTGGGGAAAAGGGATCACACTAATAGTAGAGGTTTCTCTGTGCAGAAATGCAATTTTCCCGCTGACTGTTTGGCCACAGGCAAGCGCAGGTCCTATCCCTATGAGCCCCTGAGAGACACGGGGAAAGGCTGAAACAGGAAAGGGCTGTTCTTTAAAAAAGAGGTCATTTTTTTTTTTAAAAACCCAAAATTCGAAAAACCATACACTCCCCATCAGGACGTAACACAACTTTCTCCCCCCTGCTCTATTTTTTGTAATCTGATTTGCTGGCCCCCCAAAATTTAACGGGAAGCCAAAAAAAGGGGGCGATTTTTAGATGATGCCAGTTTTTAAACCAAATTTTACCCCATGTTTCGGGAAAAATTTCGATCACCATAAAAACCTTGCCGATTTCAACTTTGTCGATAAAAATCGCTCAACACTAGTTACAACCTAAATATAAAACAGACATTACGCATACAGTAGATGAATAAAGGCAGGACAAAACCATATTGGCCATCCAGTCTGCTTTGTTATATTTAATTTTAATGGTTTTTATTTTAAAAACAGATTTTTTTTTGTGACGGAGATCACCCTCAGTGCTCCGGTATCCTGTTTAATTAATGGCAATCAGATAACTAAATTTCTTGATTGCAAAAGTGCAATTACAGGGTATATAATAAACATACACATTTCAGTTACATTATTGTAAACACCACCTAATATATCCAGCAGACTACACTGCATCCAACAGCTGCCAGAAGTTGGAAAAATCCATAGAAAAGATAGGACAATTCCAGGTTGTCTTGTAGATTCTCAATTGGGTTTATGGCTGGGGACCTATGGAGCACGGTATTACTTGGAAGTCTTTGTCATATTCTTCTAACCAATGGTAGACATTGTCTTGCTGGAAGATTCCATACTCCCTTCAGGGTAGACAATCAACATGTCTGGGTGTCTGTGATCTGCAAAGATTGATACATACCTAAATCATTTGAGAGTGTCTTCCACAGACCATAATGCTGTCGCCACAAACTTGAGTTCTTCCAGCAATGGTTGCAGTGTGTTTGTTCTCTAAAGCTTCTAACCTGACACCCTAATGTCCATCTATCAGATGAGGAGAAAATGTGACAGGGAACAGAGAAGACAACCCTTTGCCAATCAGTTGAGGTCAAGTTCAGATACTGCCGTGAATATTGAAGCCTTTTCCGCTGATGAAACTGCATCAGCAGAGGTGCAGTGACCATCCATCTGCTTCAGAGCCCCATACATAGTAGTGTGCACTGAACTGTTGCTTTAGACACATGTTTGGTAGCCTCTGGTTCATTTGGCAGGGTGCTGCTCCACTGTAGTGTGTCGGTCTGCTCCCACGTACCTTCCTAGTCAACATGTACACCTCACATCAATGTCACATTTACAGTTTACAGGTGCCTTATTTTCAATGGTGCAATTTGTCCACTCATAATGCACTTTCACCATACAGAATGCAAACAGTTCAGAGTACCAGAAATACTTCCAGCCTTGGCCCAAAAGCCAATAATCATCTCTTCTTCCAACTCTGACAAATCCCCCTTTTTACTTGTGACAGCAGTTAGTGATATGTGTGCAAACAGCCTATCACAACTTATATAGCCACCAAGCCAGCTCATGATATGTGATTTATTTCATGAGCTAAGCACTGCCAACATCAAAAGCAGAAAGTGGTCATGATAACTGTGTATATCTTCTGCTTTGTCATGAAGCTCCAATGCCCTTATGTGTAGAAGCATTGGGGTCTTTTCACACTAGTCAGAAATTATGTAGATTTTTTTACAGCAAAAAAATCTGCAGCAGACTCAATGTTGAATATGCTAATGCAAAACAGTAAATAATTTATGTATTTAAATCCGTAATTGCTGATTTTGCTGTAGATTCACAGCAGAATCTACAAACAACTGCAGATTTATTGGTGATTTTGAATTCCCTATTGGAGTCAAAAGGGAAAATTTGCAATAACTCTGTAGTGTATCATTTTAAATCTAAACTGTAACTCGATTTACAGTAAGTGCAGATTCGGTGTAATATTTTTTTAACAGCATGTAGCTTTGACTTGTGATGTACTTTATGGATATTGTAATGTGCTGCAGATTTTCAGCACCAAAAACCACTGTGTATTTGACACTTGTCAAAGCATCTGTTTTATAGACCGACTTTTCTCTTGCATCTTCCAACTATTAACTTGGTAACTATGGGGCCCCAAGTTATGTATAAAAGAAAGAAAATAATATATAGCTTAAACATTAATACTCATCAATTTTATATTTTCTTTGTAAAAATTTCCTTCAAAATATATATTTTAAATTATAAATAAAAGGTAAATTGTTATGACCGTGCCTGGTCAGGCCTGAGTGTGGTCCTCTGCCCGTAATATACAGCAGAGACTGCACTTTTGGCCATGATGCTGTTCTGAATTTGTGTTTTCTGTATGCAGTCTGAACACTGCCTTTGGTCAGTCCTTGCTGGACTATGATTGACAGGTTCCCTGCCACACCCATCTGCTGCTGCTGGCTTGGTGCTGGGCTGCAGATGTTATGGCTAAGTGTGATTGACAGCTGCCTTTGCCACTCAGTCCATGTTCTTTGTAGCTGGATGTCAGAGGGCTGATCCAATCACACTTTGGACCGGACCTCTGACATCCTACTTATAGATCATTTGAGCTCTGGTAATTTGCCTGTGATGGTCTATTTTGGCTTGAGCAGGTGTGCTTTTTCCTACTGTCTTGCTGGGTTTCTGATTCTTGTGCATTTCCTCCTGACCTTCCTTTTGCCTGATGATTTGGTACTGCATTGCACTCCAGCTTTGACCTGCTCCATATGACCTCCCTCTTTGTGTTGGTTTTTTTGTCCATTTTGTGTTGTACCTTACCTAGATGGGGATTGGCGCCCAGTTGTCGGCGACCGCCTAGGGTCGGGTCGGCAAGGAGGCAGGAACAGTCTTGAGGAACTTAGCGCTAGGGTTCACTGTCTGTCTGTTTGTCTGTCCAAGTGTCTGGTTCCTAAGGGCATGTCCCCATGGCACAGGTTTTCGGCCTGATTTACAGATGGTTTTCAGTTTTGAAAGCTGTCTGTAAACCGGCTGTCAACCTTTTACACGGACTTCTATGGAAAATCTGTACAGCAGTCCACACTGCACGGATTTTCTGCCGGATGGTTTAAAGAATGCCGGCGGTCCGAAAAACATAGAACATGTTCATTCTTCCGCATAGTTTTCGGGCACAGCATGAACATGTCGGTACGAAGGGGGAGGGCTGGAATCCACAAACTACGGACAAAAGCCGTCCCCCTATGTGCCAAAAATAGACCAAATAGGTTTCCCGACCAGTATTTGGTCTGTGCCTTGTAAACCCACCCTAACATAAATATATTATTTATCATATGGAATATCCTTCATTTAGAAAAAAAATCTTCTAGAGTAAAACAGTAAATACTAGACACAATGGTGCCCAAAGGGCAATACTGGTAGTACTTCTGTCAGGGGCCTCGATCAAATATTATTTAAAAAGTGTCCTGCCGATATGATGCAAGATAGAGACTTTGATGGTGGATTTATTGAACAAGTTCAAGAAGGTCTCCGATGCCTTTCTTCAGTATTATATTGTCACATGTTATGGATAATAGATTCTGGAGATGAGATTTTCATCAAGGGACTTATTCATATTTGATGGTTATTAGTGAGTAGTATTGCGTTTTTAAGCTATTTGAAGCACTCAGAACCCAGTAACTATTTTGAGGCAGGAGTCATTCATACTTGCAAACATACGGAAAAAAAAATAAAATAAATGTGAACATTAACTGCATGATTTATTTTACGTTGCATTACTGTTATATCTATTATTCATTTAAAGTTGAGGTTATTAGTGCACATTTTGTTCACATTGTTTGAGAACAACTACCTACTGTAATGCATCCTCATTTCAGATGGGACTCAACATGACAAAAGTCATTCAAATGTAATCTTATTTAGAGTTTAATCTTGCTAGAATCTTTAGTAATCGTGATTATTATTACTGATCTTTTAATTTTTATACTTTGTCAGTATTATTTGTTGAGTATTCATTACTCTACATTCTTGCAAGTCCTATATGGTGTATTGAGAATTTATCCTGAACAAAATTGTTATGTGCCCATTGATAATGAACAAGAATGACCTGAATTTGCCTCTTAAATAAAGAGTATCATTGCTCTTAAGTATAGTCCCCCTTTGACCATGGGAAAATGGCCCTACAAACTGTATATGCCCCTTTGATAGCAAGTGAACTAATTGCAAAGTGAGCTGTAAGCCTATGACAACATTCACTGTTAATATGCAGTGCTGTCTCCATGGAATATTGCAATCTGTGTACAAGTGTGATAAAGTGGTGGTGTAGGCTCAGAAACTGTGGCTGCACCATCAGCTATAGCATACATGTGAAACCCTGCTTCAGTCTGGCCAGGGGCGTAACTAGAATCCATAGGCCCCGTAGCAAACTGAGATGAAACCTCACCACCTAACAACAATTATCTAAAATAGCACCATAAGTAGCAATAATTATAGGTGTAAATAATACCGGGATATATCAGGAAACCCACATAGCAGTGGTGAAGAACAGAAAACCATCAACTTCTTATCTATATAAAGGTACAATGTTTTTGTACTTGAGTGGCTCCCTCCAACTCTGGACCCTAAAGCAGTCACTATGGCCTTATATATTCCCATGAATCTGGCCATTTAAACCCTTATTGTAGATGCCATAGTCAATACAGTATATAAACCATTAAACAGAAGGAGGGTGCTTCTATAGTCACCCCTTTGACATATCAGGATACAGTCATCAGAAAGCCAATAAGTTTCTAACCATAGTCCCAAATTTTACCATGTATGAACTCCTATTAGGTAAGTTTTACACATCCGTAATGTACCTGTACTATAAAAGAATGCATTATTTATCCTGCATGGTAAACACTCTAAGGGCACGTCCCCATTGCACAGGACATTGACATGCACAGATTCTGTCCGGAAACCGGATGGAAGAATGTGGATGTTCAATGTTTTTCGGCCGGACCGCGGGTGGAAATACCGCCCGACGGAAAACCCGTGCAGTGGGGACTGCTGCACGGGTTTTCCATAGAGCACTATTGTGCTCGTTTTCGGACGGTTTTTCAGGCGGTCTGAAAAACCGCAAACCGGCTGAAAAACCATCCGAAAACCCGTGCAGTGGGGACATGCCCTAAACAAAATTGCCAGAATTGCTTTTTGCTTACCTTGCTGCCACAAAAGTGGAATAAAAAGTGTTCAGAAAGTTTTATGTATCTAAAGATAGTAATATAACAGCTTGCTCTACAAAAAAACTGCATAAATGGAAAAATAAAAAAGTTATGGCTTTTGGAATATAGTGACACATAACAAACAATTATTTAAAAGTTGTTTTTATCATGCAAAAGTACTAAAACTTAAAAAAATACATTTGTTACTGCCATAACTGTACTGAAAATAAAGCTATCATGTCGTATATACGACATAATGTATACTGAAAAATTCAGGACTAATTTTTTTTTCATTACCCTCCAATTTAGGAGCATTGTGGCGATTTTTTCAGTAAAGTATATAGTGCCATTAAAAAAAGCAGCTCCCCCTGCTCTGTTACGGCTATGTTATCTAAATACTTAAAAAGTTATTGATCCCGAAGGAATGAAAAAAAAAGTGTCTTCAACACCTTAAATATAAGGTCTATAAGGCTTCATGGCACAGAAAAGATCCACTATTCTATAATCTTTACAAACATTTTTGCTCATCAATCCTTATCTGTACATATGGAAGCTTAAGAAATTTTAAGAGGCACAGAAGGATACATTTTCAAAACATTACATCAAGACAATATTCAGTACATGTAGAGAAGGCAATTAAAATGTTTCATTCTGTCTAATATATGGCCTAAAATAATCATCTGTTCTTGAATGTTGAAGACTTAACGGAGTTTTCTCACCACAGTGATTTGCTTTTAGCATATAGGGAAAGGTAAAAGAAGACTATTACCAAATACGTTGCCATTTCGATTTTGCTTTGTTCTGGAAATAAGGATTTTATCTGTTGCTAGGGCGACAAAGAAATGGGGCTGCGCCATTTTTTGCCGTGCTTTGATCCAAACAAAATCTCATAGCACTGTTCTATAGATTTATGAACTGTTGTACGCGAACACGTGGCGAAATCTGCGCCATACACAACACTTTTGAATGAGCCAAAGGTGGGGGGAGGGGAGGCGTGTCATGCCAGAATCATACAATGTGCAAAAAATATGAAAGAACGGGTATGGCTGAGACTACTTTTGGTGTAGAATGGGGCACATTTATAAAGTGCTGTGAGCATACATACTGTCGGATCATACATTATTAAAAAGAGAGGTAGAACTGGTGAGTTTGCACCAGGTACATGTATGTCTCCTCTAGTTATTACAAGTTTCTCTAGGTTACCGACAACCTCTCCCTGCTCTCTCTCTTATATGATTACTCCATAAGCTGTCGTCCAAGCATAGAGAGTCATAACCTGCAAAGTCTGATCTCTAGCACAAGAGCTTGTTTATCTAAGATAATAAGTTTAAATCCTTAGAACTCTGTAGCTTTGTGCAGATTATAAACCTATTGCGCTCATATCACCATAACAGGTATTGCTAGGAATAGAAGAGCTGATATGCCAATCACAGCTATAGAACCACCAACAGCCTAACCAGGAAGTGTGTGAGCCTGAAGCTGGCTGTGGCTCTGTGAAACAGCATGGTGAGAAAACCCCTTTACCTCAAAGAGATGTCCTCACCATGCTGTTTCACAGAGCCTGCTCTTCACGGCTAGCTTAATTCTTCCATTTTCTGTTTAGGATTTGGGTGGTTCTACAGCAGTGGCTGGAATACAAGCTCTGCTCTTCCTAGCTTTACCTGTTAGAAGGACCTTGGTGATGGAAGGGTCTAAACAGCCGGGCACAAGGTTTCAGAGTGCTAGAGTATTAAAGTTTCTCCTTAAAAAAGATAAACAAGCTACTGTGCTGCTGATAAGACACAGCAGGAAGTGTTGTCACTATCCTTGCCAGGGCAGCAATGTATGCTTTAATAGTCTTTATTTATTTTGCCTGCATGTTTAAAGCTAATCAATGTGGTGAGAATAACCCTTTAATGACAAGTTATAAATGACTGGCCTTAGGGTTTGCTTCCAAGGTGTGGTTTTGTTGCAGTAAAAAGAAAAAACGCATTAAAACGGCCCCTATAAAAAACACAATGTTTATTTTCAGTGCTTTGCACAGTTTGTGATGTGGTAATTTACTATGCAGTTGTTACAGTTGAAACATGGAAAATAAAGATGTTTCAACTACAAAAGAAAGTGAAACTACTGGATCACAAAACCATAGAAAGTCGCGATAAGACAATTTCTGAGTACAGTTTCTGATGTGGTTTTTACTGCAAGAGAACCACACTGTTTGAATACACTCATACACTCCCAAGTACATACCTCTTTAATAAAGAGGATGGCTGCCCTAAACATGCACAGGGATTGCCGCTTTGGTAAATGGAATGGGTTCAGTTTAACACTGGCCTCAGCCAACTTTATTGTTCAGGCACAGTATACAGGCAACAAAACACAAACAAAATCCTCGGCCGTCTAGCCGCTAAGTATACTTAAAGTGAGTCCCTCACTAACGTGGTCTGTGCCTACCACACAGCACCACAAACAGTATTCTTACTGTATAATAGGCTTTCCTCAAGCCTCTGGGGCCAGAGCCTCTCTCCAACTCTACTGTCATCTCCAAACTGCAGGCAGCTGACCACGCCTCCTGATCACCTGTAGTAGCAGGCCTTTAATAAGTCTCCAGAGAACTACCAAAACCCCATCCTGGAATGCGGGAACAGCCACACACCCAACACTATAGCTGTCCCAAAAAAGCCATCTCATACATAGCCGCCTTGCAGCTTTTCTAGCCGCTACTGTAACTGTCAGTAACATATTGTCACTGACGCAATATAGGTGGCTTTTCCCACCGAGCCCAGGTCCTCAGTGGCACATCTGCAGCAGGTCTCCGGCTGCACACCCTCTAGTGGCAGAAACCTGCGACTACAAGAGGTTGCTCTGCCACTATACATATATATATATATATATATATAGTGCCTTGCGAAAGTATTCAGCCCCTTGAACTTTTCACCTTTTGCCACATTTCAGGCTTCAAACATATAGATATAAAATTTTAATTTTTTTGTGAAGAATTAACAACAAGTGGGACACAATTGTGAAGTGGAATGAAATTTATTGGATATTTTAAACTTTTGTAAAAAATTTAAAACTGAAAAGTGGGGTGTGCAAAATTATTCAGCCCCCTTAAGTTAATACTTTGTAGCGCCACCTTTTGCTGCGATTACAGCTACAAGTCGCTTGGGGTATGTCTCTATCAGTTTTTCACATCGAGAGGCTGAAATTCTTGCCCATTCTTCCTTGGAAAACAGCTTGAGCTCAGTGAGGTTGGATGGAGAGCGTTTGTGAACAGCAGTTTTCAGCTCTTTCCACAGATTCTGGTTTGGATTCAGGTCTGGACTGTGACTCGGCCATTCTAAAACCTGGATACATTTATTTGTGAATAATTCCATTGTAGATTTTGCTTTATGTTTGGGATCTTTGTCTTGTTGGAAGATAAATCTCCGTCCCAGTCTCAGGTTTTTTGCAGACTCCAACAGATTTTCTTCCAGAATGGTCCTGTATTTGGCTCCATCCATTTTTCCATCAATTTTAACCATCTTCTCTGTCCCTGTTGAAGAAAAGCAGGCCCAAACCATGATGCTGCCACCACCATGTTTGACAGTGGGGATGGTGTGTTCAGGGTGATGAGCTGTGTTGCTTTTATATCGTTTTGCATTATGGCCAAAAAGTTCGATTTTGTTTTCATCTGACCAGAGCCCCTTCTTCCACATGTTTGGTGTCTCCCAGGTGGCTTGTGGCAAACTTTAAACGAGACTTTTCATGGATATCTTTGAGAAATGGCTTTCTTCTTGCCACTCTTCCATAAAGGCCAGATTGGTGCAGTGTACGACTGATTGTTGTCCTATGGACAGACTCTCCCACCTCAGCTATATATCTCTGCAGTTCATCCAGAGAGATCATGGGCCTCTTGGCTGCATCTCTGATCAGTCTTCTCCTTGTTTGAGATGAAAGTTTAGAGGGACGGCCAGGTCTTGGTAGATTTGCAGTGGTGTGATACTCCTTCCATTTCAATATGATCGCTTGCACAGGGCTCCTTGGAATGTTTAAAGTTTGGGCAATCTTTTTGGATCCAAATCCGGTTTTAAACTTCTCCACAACAGTATCATGGAACTGCCTGGTGTGTTCCTCGGTCTTCATGATGCTCTCTGCGCTTTAAACAGAACCCTGAGACTATAACAGAGCAGGTGCATTTATACGGAGACTTGATTACACACAGGTTTGATTATATTTATCATCATCGGTCATTTAGGACAACATTGGATAATTCAGAGATCCTCACTGAACTTCTGGAGTGAGTTTGCTACACTGAAAGTAAAGGGGCTGAATACTTTTTGCACGCCCCACTTTTCAGCTTTTTTTTTTTTTTTTTACAAAAGTTTAAGATATCCAATAAATTTCATTCCACTTCACAATTGTGTCCCACTTGTTGATTCTTTAAAAAAAAAAATTTTTTTATATCTTTGAACCTGAAATGTGGCAAAAGGTTGAAGAGTTCAAGGGGGCTGAATACTTTTGCAAGGCACTGTAGCTTTGCCTTCTTTGCTTTAGATGTTAAAGGCATGGCACCTTTTTCATTTTTCAGGTAAACATCTCTATAATTTTCTGCAAACAATGATACAAGATAGAATTATACAAACAAGAAAGACCCAAAAAGGGCAAGAATAAATGCTGACATTTGGATTACTGCCATAAATGTGCAATGAATCTGCATAAACTTCACTGAGTGGAGCTAATGCACATGTAGCGAATTTGTGGCTTTTTCATGCAGAATTAACATTAACGTTCATTCTTTTCACATATTTTTTGACTTGCATGTGACTGGGGTATAAAGTACCCCATTCATTTGCTCTGGATGTGAAATGTTAATGTATTTGATAAGGAGTTTATATGTTCTCATGTGTTGGCATTGGTTTTCTTCAGGTACTCTAGCTTCCCCACACTCAAATACACAACGATAGGTTCATGTGGAATTCGGATTGTGAGCCCCATTGGGGACAGGGTCCAATGTGAATTATCTCTGTCCAGTAATGTGGAATATAACAGTGCTATATATATGAATAAAATAATAATGATAATAATTGTTAGGATTCTGACTGTGTGAACAAGCCCAAAGGAGTGGAAGCTAGGGGTAAATTATTGTACTAGAAAATGCATAACAGAGCCAGCAGAACGGTGATCATTTCTAAAGAATTTCTTACTTTGGAGTGTATACTCCCCTATAGTGCTTGCAGAATGGTTCTTCATATTACATTCTATTTTTTTTTACTTAGTTTGTTTTGTCATGCTCTGAAATAAGCATCTAAAAATTAGGCATATATAACTACATTTCACAAAAGCTGATTAGGGTCACTTATGGGTTACAGCCTTCAAATGTGATCAAATCAATATTTTTTACACAGCTTAAAGTTTACAACACTGAACCAACATGTGAATATGTAAATGAATGCCCATTTAATTTCCATCCTGGCTGAAGGAGAAGATGAGCCATCTAGTACTCTAGCTATATTTTGGCAACCAAGCAGCACAAGCACTTAAGTGCCATGTAGGGCAGGGTAAATAGCTGGTAAGCATCTGCTGTACACCATAATATGTTGTCTCTTTATTAGTGGAATGTTGTGATGACAATGTCAGACAACATATATTGGCAGCAGGGCGATGTTTGGAAAAAAATTTTTCATATATTTTATTATTATATATATATTATATATATATATATATATATATATATATATATATTATTATATATTATTATTTTTTTTTTTAACTATGTTGCAGTCTAATCAAGTTCTTTGCCTAACTGCAATATTTATAAAGTTCATTTATAAAGTTCCTGCTTCTTTCCCTACAACAAACAGAACATACAACATATAGAAGTACATAGATATTTTATTTTGATTAATATAATATTTAATTTTACATATCTCATTTTACAAAGTGTTCACAGTATGTCTCTGTATCAACCTGTGAGCTACATACCACTATCTCTTCCCTATGCAGCATATGCCACAATTAGAGCATTCCTTCTTGATGGATCTGGCATGATGTCAGACTGTACTTGGTGTTGTTTTCAACTCAGGGTCACCATTAAGGCAGCTTGGCCAAACAGTGATACAAGAGAAGGCCGCCTTGCGATGTGCAATACAGCGGAACAGAAAGCTATTTGCTCTCTGCACCTGACTACTGCCGCTTCGCAGGCATCGTGAGGAAATGATGTCGTCACGCCGCCTGCGCTGCAGCTGTCCTAGCTCCAGCCTGAAACACCCGTCTTTAGGCTTATAGCCTAGAATATAATGGTAGTAGAAGCACTAAAATAGTTAAACAGCTCACCTGCTGCTCGGAGTTCCAACATGAAACGTCTCCACTATGAGCTCGGTCCTGTGTGCGCATCCACACTCCAAATCCAAAATAGCAATCCAAGTCCGCGGACAAGCTCCAATGCAGGAAAGACGAAAAAGTAAACGTAGAGGCAGACCGGGCTTGTTAAAAAGCGATTTCGCTAATTTTTATTGCATCCTTTTAAAATGTATCCAAACAACAGACATGTGAAATCCACAGCTAACTGGCTAATGTGACCAAACAGTCGACGCTTTTCGGGTCACATGACCCGTACTCATGACTACATCACAATCCGATCAGGTGTTCTTATATACTCTAAGTTGGGCGTAGCCAACTCCATTTCCCCCAAATCGTTAAAAAACCCTAACAAATAAAAAAATCAAAAAAATAGTAACTTTATGATGTTAATAGTGATACTGGATGTCTTGCCTGGTGTTCAAACCATCTGGGACTCGTGTACCCAGGTGGTAGATCCACCAGGCTTCTCTCGCTAACAGCTTTCTCTGTAAATCACCTCCACGTACTGAACGCTTTACTTTTTCTATACCCACTACGGTAATGGAACTACAACTCCCACTATGGACTTCTGCAATGTGTTTAGAAACCGCAGATGTTTTAAATTGTTCTGCTTTATCTGCATCCCAATAGATGACCACGGATGCGTATTTGAGGGGAAACCCTTGTAACACCCCCCATACTGTAATTTGCAGATTTTGCAATTGATCAAAATATATTAATATGTAGTATTGCAATTTATAAAACTCTTAATTTTTAAATGTTTTCCCAGAGTTGTAAGAAGAAAAACAAAAAGGTTTTTTTTTTCGAAACTACAAACTTTAAAAGTTATGGCCACATCCCAAAAAAAACCTACTGTTATTCAACCATGTATTTTTTATGTCCTGTTGCATTGAGAGTAAACTTGGTGGACCCGGGGGGGAAAAAATGGTGGGTGCTTTTTGTGGGAAATTCCCCTATTGTTAGTATTTTTAAATTTTAATTTTT
>JAODAL010075645.1:0-13911 GCA_025379985.1 Phyllomedusa bahiana | reverse complement strand
GTTTCAAATTGTTTTTTAACTTTGTATTTCACAGCTGACTCGAGCCGTATTTTGGACGCAATTACAGCTTTAAAAATAAGCGACGCCAATTCTTGAGGAGCTTTTCGCTTATAAAATCCACATAGTAAACAATGGGGATAGGATTTTTCAAAATACACTTCAAAATACGCCTCTAATCAGTGGTTTTTTAAAGCAGATTTGGAAGCTGATTTTGAAGCGTAAATTTACACTTCAAAAAACTCCGTCTGAATATACCCTTGAATCAGACCCTTGAACAAGTTATTGTCTCCAAAGTCACCTCCAAACAAGATTGTCTCCTTATGAATCTTTGAAACCCAATAATAATGTCTAAGCTTTAGCTCACTGGTGGACCATCTGGTAATCTAATGGACCAGTCTGACACTGTTAACAGAGATCAGTCAAAAACAGCAAAATCCATGCACTGGGTTAAAACCAGCGTTAGCATGAACTGGTAAGTGAAGCATCAAACCATCCAAAATCAGCAACTAGAGCATAAATTCACTAGAATCTAGTAAAAACCCACGGTGTTTTATGCCATACAGTTATGTAGAATAGTAGCTTGGCCTTCCTTCAACTGGGGCAAAGGTTCAGTGTGCTGCCTTGGCCATTCATCTAAATACCTTGGCCAAGATAAAGTGATTTGCTGTAAAACCCTGTGGCACTAAGCAGCTGGGGTGCATGCCTCCATACCTTACCCTATCTATGCCCAGGTGTCTATCCTTATCATTGGAATAAGTTTTCTCACCATGCTGTTTCACAGAGCCACAGGCAGCTGTTGCTTCGCTCTGCTTGTTCAGGCTATGGGTGGTTCTATAGCAGTGATTAGCATATTTTGCTCCTCTATAACTAGTTGAACTGTTATAGAGACATAAATGCAAAAAATTTAAACACTACAGACTTTAGAGGAGTGAAAACAATTGATTTTCAAAAGCAATTAATCTAATCTTGTTAGAGATAAAGTCTGTGCTCCTCTGACAATGGTGAAATCACTCCCTGCTCTCTGTCTAGTCAGGAATAGAGATATAGAAGGTAACCCAGAGACACTTGTGTGCACTCAAAGCGCATAAAATCTATCTTATCTCCTGACCAGTGCAAATCAATAAAGCATTACATTTAGAAAAAGTCTTCATTTACCTTCCCCCACATGTTGAAAGCTAATCACTGAAATGAGAAAACCCTTTTAATTGTCTGAAGATGCTGATATCCCAGAATGCTGAGGTTTTCCAGCATCGTGTAACTAAAATGTGTGGGTTACATCAAAAACAATTATAAGGCTTTCTCTTCTTTCTCTTTCTTCATTTCCAAAATCTCTGCTTTCTGTCACTGAATGGAGCCAGAAATTTTCACACAACAAGCCAAACTCACACATCCAGTATAAACATAAGTACTGTCTTTATTTTAAATTAACAGACCAAAAAGATTGCAATAAGCAGAGTATTATAGTGCAACATTCTGCTTAAGAATACCCTTCTTCAGGCTGGAAAGAAGGGTCATATAAAGACAGTAAATACAAAGAAGAATAAAGCAAAGTGTAGTAAAACAATGATCAGGGCAAAATTAATGCATATATAAGCCAAAAAGACTATGAAGGGAAAGGGTAAGGGACGAGGAAAAAAGGGAGGGAAAAAGGATTGCCAGATAACAGAAATTCTTTTTCAACTCCCCAAAAACATAATAAGGGGGAAAAAATGGTAATGTAATAGTTAAACAATAAAATGGAGGAAGGGGGTTAGGGATAAAATCCCCCTAATAAAAAACCATTAAAGGCTGCAAAAAAACTCAAAATATCCCCAAAATTAAAGGTTTGAGCATGGCCCCCAGTGGACCCCGTTAGTATGTTGTGTAGAGAACCCTAAATGAGCTACATAGGCAGTCGCATGTAGATAATGGAAAACCCTTCTGGGGGTAAAAATCTGTCCCGGTTAAAAGTTCTTTGATAAATAGTAAAATGGAAAACACAGAATACGAGTTTCCCCCAGAAAAAAAAAAAAGTGAAAGGAAACAGTATTAATCCTTAATTCTTTTGACATTATAGAGATTGTAGCTTTAGTGCGGGATGCCCCCCCTGGAAGCATTTTAACGTGCGATGGGGGGGCCCCCTATATGGTTAATGGAAGCATGGGGTAAATACCCCGCAGTCCCCCGTGGGCCATACCCTTACTTTGGGGACCCAGTGGGCTAATCTTTTGAATTAAAAAATTTTCCCCTTTTTGGGCCTGAAAAAAGAGAAAACGAGATTTAATACCGATTTTCCCCAGGGCGTCTCCCATGGAACGTGTATGTTTTAAATAAGTGTTTTGAAAGCACTAATTAATATTAAATTCAAAGTCAAATAAAAGCTGCTGACGCTACTTACAAATTTTCCCCGAGGGCAAAATTAGAGCACAAGGAAAAAAAAAAAGCTTTGCGTAAAAGAGGAGGCCCAAATTTTTTTTCCTATCCTAGGTCTAGAGAGAGTCACGTTTTCAAAGCGGGGTCTAGAAATTGACCCCGCTGCTGTGTAGGGGAAAACTGGTATTTGAAATATGGGGGGACACTCGGTTACAAATCAAGGAAGCAATTTGCCGGCATGTAGATTAAAAATTTTAAATTCAACCCTTAAGCACTTCTTCTAGGCAAACAAAGAGGACTTTATGTTTTTAAACACCTTTTTTTTTCCCCAAAAATTTTAGTTTCCCGAGAGCAAAAACGTTGCTGCGGACAGAACTGGAGAATACTTTTTTACGCTGAAATTTGAGTCCCCAAAACAAAAAAAAAACGAAAAGCAGAAGAAAAGTTATGCTGTGAATATTTTGTCAATCTATACAATACAAATTCCTTTTATCCAGCATTGATGGCTGTCAGGGGGTTCAAATATTTTGGGCTCAGGGGTACAGGAAAGTGTCAAACTGGGGATACTAGGAAAGAACACCCAAAATATATTTGCAAACACCGTCATCGCTTCTGGTTCTGGTCTTGTAAAATTGAACATGCAGTTTCTATAGAACAAGGTGACGGATGGTCAGAAATTCTGGATTACTAAATCTCAGATGAAAAAAATAAACAGTAACACTACAATAAGGGGCGTCCCCATGGTCGGATTTTGACGGTTTTTTCGGATTTGGAAACCGTCCTTTTAAAAGAAAAAGCCATCCCCAAAAAATTAAAAGAAAATCCTTCAGCCCCGGGGGGATTTTTATCGGAGGCTTTTTAGCCGCCGCCATTCCAAAGAACTTGGAGCTGATAAAACTTCTGCCCGGTTTAGGCAAAATTGGCAATTCAAAGGTTATTTGGGACAGGGGAATCCGCAAAAATGCAGAAAACCCCCAAAGCCCTGCAAAAAGACAAAAAAATACCGGCCCGTTCTTAAACAAAACCGACAAACATTTTAAATTGCCGTGTGGCCCAAACCCAAGGTAATTTGTGGGTTTCTTCTTCAAAAGAATGTATTTTGGGGACTCCTAGCAACAGCTTCCTATATCCCCCTCCATTTCCCCACCAAAAAATTAAAAGGGGACAGTATGAAACTTGGCGCCAACAGCTAGTTTTAAATTTGTTTTTGAGCAGGGAGAATGCAACGTTCTAGAAAAACTGTCCTGCTGCGTTTACTTTTGCGCATCGTAGGTGGATCACAGGGTAATGTTGGCGCAAAGCTTAAATGTCCAGGATTGTAAACACAATGGTTGGTACGCTAGAAAAGACTCCACAGAATTCCTGACAGCTCGGGCCATGCTAACTAGTGTTAATTATCATACTATATGCAATTAAATCATTTCAAAATACAATAAAATTCATATAAAATGACATAATCTAAAATGTTAAAAAAATTAAATAATATAAAATTTATATTAAATTATATAGAATAAAATATAATAATAATAATAATATAATAAATATTTAAATAGTATAAAATTAGAAAACCAATACAGCATCTACCATAAATCCTGTTCTCAATCAGGTATTTAGGAAGTTATCCTAGTATCAGTGATAAAAATCACATCACATCAAGCTTGAAATAAAATAAAAGCTGTTAGAATAGAATGTCGGTGAATAGAAACTATGGTAGTGAACTTGCTTGGTGCACCACAGGTCCCAGTAAGAAATGTGATATGACGACTATTGCTGTATGTAGAGTAAAGGATGAGAGCAGCAAAATTAAATGTCAACACTAATTACTATCTGATTAAAATAAATTTCATGTAGTAAAAATAAAAAAAAAAGTCTGAAAATTTTTTTCCGAAAAAGCTTATAAAGCATGCAAAATCCTGACCCAGTAGCCTACATTTTGATAAATGTAAATAAGCATACAATAAAAGGCTGGGGCCACACAGCATAAGACAAAAAACTCAGAAAAAATTCTAAAAACGCTCATAAAACGAAGTTTTTTGTGAAGTTCTTGTCAAAAACCGCCGCAAAACTATCCATTTTTAGTTTTTTACCGCTTTTTTGTCACGTTTTTTGGCAAAGCTTTCTGGACATTTTTTGAACTGTTTTCAGTCAGTGTTGTAATGTATGTACAATTTTAACCCCACTGGGTGGTTTTTCAGCGGAAACGCTGACAAAAAAACGTGACAAAAGATGGCAAAAACCCGCCGGGTGGTTTAAATAGACTTCTGTAGTAATATTTGGCTGGACAGCATTGGTTTTTACAACATGTTCCAGACAACAAACAAAAAAAACAACCTGTGTAGACTATAGGTAACTTTTTGTATTAACGTCTATGAGAATATTAGTCGGATTTTCAGCGGTTTCACAATATTAAAACCACTGAAAATCCAACAGTTTTTGTGGGCTGTGTAGCCTAACTGTCTAAAATAAAGTTATGATTGATAGAAGTAGCTACTTATTTCTTGCAGAATTCTATCCACAAATTGTGATTGACACAGCGAGAGCAATGTGACATAGAAGAAAGTGAAATGACGTTAAGGAGCATCCGTTCTTCTCTATAGATATTAAAGCAATTAATTGAGTTGCTTTTCTAAGGTAACATTTTTATGTCAATAATAACATTTTGTTCTGATTTTTATATTTTTTTGTTTTTTAGGTCAGTGGGTCAGCTTTATTCTACATATGGCAATAGCCTGCACACAATAGGTCTTGATGAGACATGTGCACCATGCAAGAGCACTACCACAGTTTCTATTCACTGACATGCTATTCTCATGCCTTTCATTTTATTTCTAGCCTGCTGTGATGTGTTTGTAATCATTGAAAATACTACGCTAACTCTGTAAATACTTGATTGAGAATGAGATTTATGTTAAATGCTGTATTGTATTTACTACTTTATATTATTTAAAATTAATTTTAGATGGGATCAATTTATATTTTTTGGATATTATATAATTTAATATTAATTTTATATTATTTAATTTTTTATTGTTTAATAATTGTCATAAATTAGTTTTTAGTACTTTAGTGGTATCAGTTGAGAAACAATTAATTTTTTGGCCCTATTGGCAATTCTAGTTAGTCTACAACAACTTTGGCCTCAGTCAAACCACTTTTAACTTGATCTGACTTTTACCCACAGCAAACCTTTGTCGTTACAGATTCATAAATGTGTCTAATCCTATGAATGTGGTGCGACATGCCCCCATATCTTTGGTGCATTTAAAAGTGTTGTGTCTGATGTAGATTGCATCAAGTTTAGGCGTACGACTAATCATACATATATAGAACAAGACTATGACAGGGTTTTTTTGGCTGAAAGCATGCCGGAAACCTGGGGCAACCCCATTTATACATGTCACCCTAAGTATCAGCCTACTTTTGGAGGACCAGGTGGAAGTCTGTGGGTTGATACAAAAGTTTCTTTGCTCTCACAACAATAAATAGTCATCAATATTAGTAAGTGACTCATGATCAAAACCCGGTGCAGCCTTTAGCCCTTTGAGGACATCACTATTTTCTTTCATTACAAAGTTCTTTCATCACTGCATACCTCATTATTGGATACATAAAACCTGTTGAAACTGGTATTACTTTTTGGGGGAATATAAAAACAGCAATGGTTCCATTCTATTTTGTGTTTTGTTTCTACATTGTTCGCTGTGATAGGTTCACATAACCAGTTCTCGGCACGGACAGTGTTCGTTTCCTCATTGAAATGTCGCACTTACCAGCGCAGAGCTTCACCGAGAAAATTACCCGGACACTTTATTATTATCGGCGGGTCCCTTGGTAATGCTGACGACGACGCTGATATTGCAGAAGGTACAGTGTAAATTGCTATACACCCGGTTTGGACACTGATTATGGGTGTGGAATCCACGCCCAGAATCAACATCCAAACCTGTTGTATGAAATCCCCCTAAGCTTTATTCTGCTAATCATTATTTCAGCAAAAACACAACTACATAGTTTTTAAGGTTTATGCTCTACTACTTGTGCACAATAGCATTTTTTTTATTGTTTTTGTGTCACCATCATCTTAAGAACCATACCATTTCTTTTCTTTTTTGACGGAGCTGTATGAGAGATTTCTTTTCTCGGACAAGCTACAGTTTTCACTAGTACCAATTCAGTCTAATGTTTAGACATTGTAAATTTCTGACTAGACATTTTAAAAATATTCCAAATTTATACAGTAGCGATGTATGATAGATTTGGCACTCTTTTGGACACGGTTGTCTAATTTTATATGGTAATACTGTATATTGGTTGGCTTAGATGATGCCAATAATTGCACTAAATCACACATCAAGTCACACCCCTTTTCCATTAGGCCACCTCTTTGTTGAGTAGGCCACAAAAGAATCTTAAAAGTGTCTAAAACTATTTATAAATGTGGTGTAAGCCATGTTCACCAGCTGTTATGGTCAGTAACCACTCTCCAGTGGATTGCAAAATCATATGTGCAGGGAAATCACTCCTGTAGAGTGTAAGTTCTTAAGGCTATGTTCACACGGGTTAACTGCGGGACGTAATTACGCCCCGCAGTTACGCCGTGTGGCCGGGGCGGGGCGGGGAGCGGGGGGGGAGGGAGCGGGGGGCGGTACTTCGCCGGCCCATAGACAATCATTACTAGCGGCGCGTATACGCCGCTAGAAAGTGACATGTCAATTATCTCTCTATTGTAGACTGTTGTTTTTTTATATAATTTTTTAAAGTTCCTTTAAATACATGACCTCCTGGTTGTCTTTCTTACTTTCCTTGTGAGGTCTGCTTAATGGTTTCTTCCTTTCCGGTACATTTTTGTTGTAGTTTTTGACACTTTTTTAATGCGTTTTTGTGCAGCAATGTACAGCATTAATTGCTGTGCCTTTCTGCATATAAAACGTGTCAAAAATGCGTCACAAATGCACTGTGTGAAAGCCCGCTAAGAGCCTGAGAGGTAATTGTTGTCAGCAGGACCTGATAAATGTGAAGAAAAATTGAACCCTACCACCGCCCCTCCAAGTGCAGAGAAAGATTAACCCATTGTCCTCTCAGCTGTTGCTCTTGTTGATGTCCTGTCAGTCTAGTCTAATCTTTATCTAGCTTTCTACAGAGAACAATAAAATGATCATGATGTCATTATGTACTGTCTGTAACAAGACGACATGCAGATAAGCATTTCTTGCAGCACGAACAAGAACGGGGGCCTCTTACCGTGATTTACATGATTAAGGTCAATATCTGACCGAAAAGTCAGATTAACAACTGGGTCACTAATAATCTATTCTGTAAATTGCTACTCAATAAAGAAACTATTTAACTGCATCTGACAACAGTGTGTTCTGAATATTTATTGATGTAAAAACCGAAAACAGTTCAGGACCAATATCGCTATGAATTGAAATCAACTCAACAGCAATTGATAATTATCGTTTTTGAGCCAAAAGTGCATCTAGCAGAAAGAGAAGACAAAGTCCTTCCTTAAAATGTATCTGTCACGGTGCATGTTTCCGCCGTGAAGCAGTAAGGCACAGTAGGGGTTAATCCCTGTAGTCAGTCGACACACCCAGGGAAAAGCTGGGCTGATGAGCTTAGGAGTGACAACTCAGCTCCTAATCAAGTCAGAGGGTGTGTCGCACTGGCCAATAGGAGGCCCGGAGACCGCACCAATCGTCTGCTGGGGCGGGCTCTGGGTTCCTCATTTAAACTCTCTCATTTCTCTCAGTCCTTGCCTGAGAAAGGTTTCCCTTGCTATTTCCTGTGTTTCCTGTTGGTATTTGCTCTCCTAATTTCTGACCTCAGCTCGCTTCCTGACCTCGCCTTTGCCTCCGACTTTGTACTGCGCTACTGACCTTGTTTGGACCCCGGCTTGCTTTTTGACTATTCTTTTGGATTACGTTTCTTGGCATATACGTTCCCGTACTGTGACTGACCCGGACTGTTGGACCTTGTGTTTCCCTGACGGCCCTGCACTTAGCAGCGTAGGGGCTGTCGTCCAGTTGGGGTCTGCCGCCTAGGGCAGCACACCAAGTAGGCAGGGACAGTGGGCTGGGTGGCAGTCAGGGCCCACTGCACCTCCTCTGACGTGACAGTATCATTGTTTTCAGTTCACTCATATCTTTGGCTTAAAAGGTTGCATCAGGTCTGCATGTGAGTCTTCAGACTCACACTTCCTGCTCAGGCTGTGGGTGGTTCTGTAGCAACGATTGGCATATCAGCTCTGCTATTCCTAGCTGAGTCTGAAAGAGTGGTATGACTGCAGGAAGGGATGTAAATTGTAGTGCACAAGAATAAAGAGCTCTAAAGGGTTGAAACTTCTTAGTAAGCAATGTCAACAGAGAAGATAAGGAAGACAGCAGAGAGCCATCATCCCGACCACTGCTTCAGCCTTTAAGAGTAGAGGGAGGTGGCTGGTAACTAGGGAAACGTGTCTGCAAAAGTAGAAGATAAGATCCGTTCCTAAGTCTGAAAAGAAGCAAAATCAGAACAGCAATGCATTTGGTAATAGTCATTATTTATATCTGCTTACATGTTTAAATCTAATCAACAAAATGGAAATACCCCTTTAAAAACTGAATATGTTACTTTTGGTTGGCCCATGCTTGTTAATAGTTAATAAAGAGGTATTTTTTGTTTTCACCTCAGTCTCTCATGGGTTAGACCTTTTCTATTGATTTCATCATTATATACAGATAATAGATATGCCTTAATTATTTTCTGGGTATTGATTCATTTGCTTTGTATCCAAGTTCTTTGACAATTGTTAATATGGTTCAGTCACAGCATGTTCATTGTAGCAGGCATGTCCATGCAGTGATTTACAGATCATATTATATATTAGCAAAATATACTTGTAATTTAAGATGTCAGAGCTGTCAGCAATGACCAGAGTAATGTCCTTCACTAATGTGACCTGCTCTGGTAGCTCTCAAGGCCAAAGTAGTGAGAAACAGATTTATTCTATGCGTAGTCCTGCAGGCAAAGCAAGCAGCCATCACTCAAAAGGTTTATTAGTGCAGAGCAATGCTGATCTGGCAATAAAGAGGATTTCTACCTAGGTCAAACATATATAAAAATAAAAGTGAGAATATATATTTTGCCTAAATAGTTTGTACATGTGCATACATATAACATTTCAATCTCATGAGGAGAGGATTGCACCTTCCTCTGTTCCAGTAGACTAGCCGATAGGTAAGGAGGGACTATCTGCTGGCTCTATGTAAAAGTTGAGAAACAATCTTGGTTACCAATAATTCATGTAGAGTAAGGGCAGGTTCACACGGTGTATAGCGGCGCGTACTGTGCGTGCTGCTATACACCTGCTGTTTTAGAAGTGCTCCAGGGCCAGTGTCGGACTGGGGTGCCTAGGGCCCACAGATGGAGTTGACTCTAGGGGCCCAACAGTTGAGCTGTTTCCTGGCCAACCGTTGGAGTTTATTTTAGAGGCCCACCCTACATCTACTGTAAATGACTGTAGATGCCTCCTATACTCTGCCTCTTACTTTCTGCCTCTTTTTCTAGCTTTTTTGCCTTTTCTGAGGATGTATATGCAATTAAACAACAACTCCAGGTCAAGCATGCTCAGGGGCCCACCGGGGGTTTCCCCTATTGCCCTGTGGGCCAGTCCGAGCCTGTCCAGGGCTGCCCCCACTTCCTCGACATGACATACGCCAGCTTATATAGCTCAATGAGTACTATGATTTTACCCCGAAAATACACCCTGTGAACCTACCCTAACGATCCTTTTACACTTAAGGAACCTAATCAAGTACTCTGCAGGTCAGTAACATTCGATTGCCTTGCATTTCATATCATAATAGTTATTTCTTTTTCTAGACTTTCAATGCTTTGATAGAGCACTTGTGTTTCCTTTTTTCCTCCTGTCGCCAATGCTAATAACTAGCAGGTACCTGTTGAAAATGAAGAGCTATAATGATGTCAGACAATAATTTTTATGTCATTATACGAGATTCAAACAGGAGGCAAATTTTGGCTTATCATGCAATCATTGGACATGTTCACACTGCATTTGCCAGATGACATTAATCCCCATGTAAAACAATCTCATTAAATTTACACAAACCCAGCCAAAAATGTAACTTTCTGTCAGATTTTACACTTATTTTTTAAGTGTGCTTTCACACGGCGCATTAATTGCTGTGCCTTTGTGCACAAAAAACACACTTAAAACACACCCAAAAGTGCACCAAAAATGCAGCTGCGTTTTTGATGCATTTTTTGATGTGAGAGGCACAGCAATTAATGCTGTACATTTTTGGAAAATAAAAAAAACGCAACCAAAAATCCCGACCAGTATTTGGTCATTTTTTGTCACACAGGGGGGCAGCTTTTGTCTGTGCTTTGTGGATTCAAGCCATCCCCCTTCGCACCCACATGTTCATGTTCCGCCTGAAAACCTCACCCACATGCTCAAGTTTTTCAGACCGCTGCCCGTGTAAAGAACCGTCCAGCGGAAAAGCCGTACAGTGGGGACTGCTGCATGGATTTTCCATTGAAATCTATGGAGGAGTGTTGCTTGTTGGTTTTCAGACGGTTTGTAAAAATGCAAACCATCTGAAAAGCCAAAAAATAACCTTTGCCGTGAGGACAAGCCCTTAGTGAATATATTTGGTGCCTTATGGTGTTTTATGCTATTTTTGTATAACTGTATTTTTATTGAAGTTTTACAATACAGAAAATACAATGCAGTTGTATGGAATAAGCATTTGTGCCACATATGTAATACATGTGTAAAGAGCTTTAAAAAAAACATTGCTAGAGCATTCCATATCTTGTCAAGTTACATAACTGTAATATAATTAGACTGTTATGGAAACTGGAGCATAAAGAGATAGAAGACGAGACATATTAGGAAGGCGGAAAATACCATTTCAAAAACTTTGTTTTTTAAACCCTTATTGATGGTTTTTGAGTGTTGGATGAAAAATGACCCATTGGTGTTAGGTTTTCTTTTACATCATGCACCGTGCAGAATGAGTTTTTTTAATAAGTTATTTGATTACTAATCAATGCCATATTATCGATACCCTAATCATATTAGGGTCTGTTCACACGGCGTATTGTGGCGCGTACCTATACACCTTCATTAGCGCTGTTGAAAGTATGTTCTTGCCAGCAGATACTTGCAACAAGAAGCTTGTTTTTTTTAACCATTATGTGGTACATACAACTTTTTAATTATTTTTTCTGAGGGATTAAGAGACTGAATCATGGCATTAATTAACAAACTAATTAGTGCAGAGGAGTGTGCAGTGCTCATCATTTTACTTCTCTGTAAAAGAAAAAGCCATGTCATGATCTGTGACAAAATATGCTTTATAATTTATTGAATCATCAGAAGCTATACAGGGATAGCAGGATGGTCATAGAATTTTCCTCTCTTCCTGGTCACTGCCTACTTCTCTCCTTCTGCCTCCTCTCACTTTGCTCTGCACATAGGCTAAGGTCATGACTAGTGTTGAGCGATTACGTTGACAAGATAGTCGATAGTGAGTGGTCGATTATGAGCGATGACCATTAAAGTCTATGGGAGAGCAACAACACCTTCATTCTTACACCCAAACAAGGCTGGAGAAGATGGAATTAACATCCACAACAGTCAAATGGATACGTGCTACATCTTAGGCAACACACTTAGGTTATAAAAGCCACAGAAAAAAAATCACACACCATTCACTATCCCTTTCTTGTACCACAGCATGACCCTTAAACCTGCATCACCCACAAATTAAAAAGTGCCAGAAGGCAGTTGTTTTTGAACCCATCTTACTTGAACTGGACATTGAAACCCCTGTCCGGAACGCAGATCCCCCAAACCTCATGACCCCAGATTTAAAAGTGCCGGAAAAAGGATCTTTAAACCCACCATTTTAGTTGAAGGGACATTGACTATACCTGCCTGGCCACAGCATACCCCCAAAACCCTGCATGACCCCCAATTTAAAAAATGCCGGAAAAAGGAGTCTTTAAACCCCTTTTTTATTTCACTGGACATGACTATACCGCCCCGGCCACAGCAACCCCCCAAACCTGCATGACCCCAAAATTAAAAAGTGCCGGGAAAAAGGGTCTTTCAACCACCATTTTATTGAACTGGACATTGACTATCCCCTGTCCTGGACCGCATAGACCTTTAAAACCTGTCTACCCCAAAATTTAAAAAGTCCCGGGGAAAAGGGTCTTTGAATACCATTTAGTTGAACGGGACATTTACTGCCCCTTCCTGGGTGCGCTTGCCCCTCCTTGATGGGGACCAATTAGCTCACGGAAAACGGGGGTTTTAACGCTCCGTTCCACCAGGGCCCTTTTTTTTTTGGGCATTCTTTTTCTTATTTTACTCAACGTGGGGAGGAAATTGCTCTGTACTTTGTTCTCTGCCGTCTCCATACTCCAGTCCTCTGAAACCTAAAATTGCAATTTTCCTGTACCTCCCTTTTTAAAATTTAGAGGAATTTTTTTACCCCATTTTGTACATGCAATTTTTTAGAGTTTTTAACTAAAAACACATTTTTAAAAAAGGGGGAATCCCACCCTGTCTTTGTTTCCTTTCTTTTAAATTGTATTAAATGGGTTTTTTCCCAAAACGGGGTTGATAGCTATGTTAAAGATCTTTCAAAAACAAGTCATTTTGCAAAAGTGTCCATTAAACCCGTGTCCTACCTATTCCTGTTCTGACGCCCATCACCCTTGACCACTCTTGACAATTGGAAAAACAAAGTCGTTAGAAACACATTTTTTTTTATAATAGGCCTGTATAAGCGCATTTCAAACAAAATGCCCCCAAAAATTTAAAACAGACCCTTTTGGCCATTTTGGGCAAAATTTTGAAAAAAAAATTCTGTTAGAAACAAAAATTTTTTTTTAATAAAGGGCCGAAAATTCTGCATTTCAAAGCAGCATAACCCCAAAAAAAAATAAATATGACTTCCGCCATATTAAAAATTGGAGGGGGAAAAGCCACTTTAAAAAACCCCATTTTTTGTCCAAAGGGCCCTGATTATGCGTATCTCACAGTCAGACCCCAAAAATTTAAAAATTTACTTCTCAGCCACAAAAAAAAAAATTGGAGGAGAAATGCCAAAAACCACATTTTTGTTCCAAAGGGCCATAATTAAGCTTTTTCCAAAAGCAACATGACCTCAAAACCCTTTACAATGCGAAAACTTCTAAAGATAAAGTGAGTAAATGGAATACGGTGTTGTCAGAAACCTTGCTGTCTTTTACAGTCTCCTACAGCAAAACACAAAAAGAACGTTTTGGGGAAAAAAGGGAAAAAAAATTGCGTAAAAAAAGTTTATTTAAAAAAAAAAAATTTTTAAGAGGGCCATTTTGTTTGAAAAGGAATGGAAAAATAAACCGGCAACAAACGGTGACCTCGGGAATTGGGCCCCCCCAAATTTCCCAAATCCCTCCTATTATCTTTATAAATCAAAGATCCCCATTATCTGTGGAAAGCCATGCTTTTTCTTAATACTCCCCCAGCTGTGCTGAAATCCGCTCAATATGACCTGG
>JAODAL010075644.1:0-13912 GCA_025379985.1 Phyllomedusa bahiana | reverse complement strand
TCTTTTGGTTTGGGCTTTCTTATTTACTGTTTTGATTTTTGGGAGTCAAACAGTTAAGAACCATGGGGGGAAAAGGGGAACCAAAGTCCCTGCTCTGCCAAATAGTCTTGTAGGCTGCAGGCTGCCAGTGTCCAGACAAAAGTTACATGATAACATGGATGAGCTTGTGGGGGCTCAAGGTATGGCCAAGTGTGATGTCATGTATTTCGGCAGGGCCCACTGCAGTGCTCTCCCCAGGGGCCCATAATTCTGTTAAGACGGCTCTGGATGCACCACAGTTCTGGCTGCCATTTAAGGCTTGGTTCACATCACGTTAATTCACTAGATGTCATACACATTTTGAAAAGTAAAAAAGTACCCAAATATGGGGGGTAGGCTGCGTGGCCATATGTCAAGACGTGTACGTTATATACGGTAAACGTATGCCAAATGTGCACTGTTTTGCGCAGAAGTTTGACATCCGTTTTTTTCTAACTAGCCTTCCTATTGGCTATCACCCGTTTTTCCCTACAATTTGAGTGGGTGGGTTTGTTTATATTTTTTATGACAGACATAAACGTAGACGTTTACAGATTGGGCACATTAGGATACGTTTCATAGACATACATTTAAAAAAAAGACTTTTCAACTGTGTTTTCCATCTGTTAAAATGAAACGCATATTTGACATAAAGTGTAGAATACGGACACTGTGCCAGTGTACATTGCACATCCGTCCACCTACATGAGTCGATGCACGCGTTAACGCATCAGTTTTCCCTTCTGTCAGATTGGATCCGTCGTCTGTTCAAAATAGCGCAGCGTGCACTAAGCTTTAGGATGCTTTCACAGGGTGCGTTTTGGGTTTTGGCCTCTGTTTGGCTGATATTCATCTGTATAGTGCAAAATAAAAAGGTATAGAATTGTGCAGTAGCCAACAGTATTCTATGCAGTAGCATTAAAAAAAAAAGTATATATGCTCTTTTACAATGAGACCATATGGGTGACGGATGCCACTACTTGGAATCCTTCAGAGGCATCCATCTAAGGCTGGATTCACACCCTGGTGTATGCTCTGAAGCGGGTCCCACAGTGCCCCGGAAAAAGGTGCGGATGAAACTGCGGCCACCGATGGACATATCAGTTTGATGGAGTGATTGATGTCAGTGATTGATATCGGCATTGGTGGTTGCAGTTTTGTATGCCGCAACGTTGGCCTAAATTTGTCCATAGGGTTTAATGCCGTGAGAGAGCACAAAAGCGCATTTTTTTGGGTGGGTATACATCTGTGTACTGCAAAAAAAGAGGAGAAGCAAAATGGAACTAAAAAACTATACTTAAAATATATATATTAAAATATAAAAAAAAATGCAAAATATAATAAAAAAAGTAAGAAAAAATTTATATTAGAAATATGTAAAAAAAAAATTAAAAATGAAATGCAAAATAGAGTAAGAAATGCTAAAAAAAAAAAAAACAAACAAACAAAAAAAAAAACCGAAAAACTGAAATGCAAAAGAGACATGCAATAGTTTATTAGCCTTCTATGGCATCCAGTGAAAAATACATGCAGTCCCCGACTAACACCATTTCGACTTACATCTGTCCTCTAGTTACAAACGGAGACTTATGGGGCATGCTGGCACTTGTAGTTCCATGTTCCACAGCAGATAGTAGCTGTGGAACAACAAGTTCCAGCACGCCACAGCAGCACATGAGGTGAGAATGAGGCACAGACAGCAAAACAAATGTAAAAACCCTTCCCTGCACTATCCGAAACTGAAGGAAAACCTTTTCTGCTGGAGTTACATTTAATAAATCTACCTGTTAGAACTTACATACAAATTCAACTTAAGGACAAACCTACAGTCCCTATCCCGTTCGTAACCCGGGGACTGCCTGTATATACGTTTGGCCAGATACATATCACCTATGACCTCTGTTTATCAAACAATAGAGGGCGTATAGGTTACATGGATGCCACCAAATGGCAGCAACTGCCTCCCATAAGGGCCCATTGTATAAAACGTATACCCCTGTGGTGGACCAAGCGTATGCATTTAATAAGTAGGGCATTTGTGGCCCAATTCAGACTATACTTGCCCTTTAGACCTCTATGGCCCTGTCGTGGCCCCGCGCGGTATCTGTCAGGATAAATTTATCACGGTATTCTGACAAGTACAGCAATGGGGATGAGAAACGTGATGTGAATGGGGCCAAAGGCTGCTTTCACACAGTGCGTTTTTGGTGCATTTTTGGTGCGTTTTTGATGCTTTTTTATGTGTTTTTTGTGCAGGAAGGCACAGCAATTAATGATGTACATTGCTGTACAAAAATCATGGCAAAAGTTGCTGTAAAATCGCGGTTTTTGGCGGGTTTTTTTGTGCAACAATGTACAGAATTAATTGCTGTTCCTTCCTGCACAAAAAAACGCATCAAAAAGGCACCAAAAATGCACTGTGTGAAAGCACACTAAGACATGCATTATCCAGCAAAAAAAACTGCACCTGTGTGAATCTGCCCTATACGCTCACACCTCATGGACTTTGTAGAACAAATGGGTAAAAGGAGATTTCCCATTCACTGGACAAGAGGCAGATTTCAGAAGAAATTAATTGTGGATTTAATCCAGCGTGTGAATGAGGCCTTATAATAAATCCACACTTTACAGAAATCTACAGGAATATCCGCAGGACGAATCCAATGTAAACCGGACAAATTCATCACAGACAAAGTGCGCACCATTGTATGACCTGCAGATCTCAATGGAGTCAAAGGGAGAAAATGTGAGACAAATCCACCCACAACATACAATAGAATTGACGTGCGGCACCGCAGACCCCACAATGTCTGCAGCCGGTGGAGGAGAGTTTCTAGTATCTGATCCAATAGCCAGGTCCTTTGACCACCTGGGAATCTGCAGCCAATCTGCCAGCTGTGAAGCCACATGGGACGTTGCGGCCTTCAACGAGTATTAGGCTATGCTCCCACTTCCTATTGAGGCGCGGATAGGACGCTCCGCAATACTCCGGGTGTTTTGGATCCATGCGCTGATCAGCATGCAATTCCAAAGCACAGGGGCGCTGCGGCCAGCCGTCCCCATTGACATGCATTGTTCGCAGCGCGTAAGCACTGAACAATTGACATGTCAATTCTCCCCCACGTGCGTACAATACGATCCTATTGTACGTGCAGGGAGATGACGCGTAACCCATAGCTCTCTATGAGAGCTATGAATTACCATTTCGCCTCATATAAAGCGCCATATGCAGCGAAATGCGTGACAAAATACGCGGCTAATTAAGCCTCAATACGCAGGGTGTTTTGGAACCACACACTGATCAGCGCGTAATTCCAAAGCATGGGGTGGCCGCACCACGGCCGGCCCCAGACATGCATTGTCAGCGGCACATATTCGCCGATAACAATTGACATGTTAATTCTACCCCTATTCTATAATTCTATACGATCGTATTGTAAGTGCAGGGAGACGAAGCGTAATCCATAGTTCTCTATGAGAGCTGTGAATTACCGTAACTGTGGCGCGCATTTTGCCGCGTATTAAGCGCAATACGCAGTGAAATACGTTTGCAATTAAGCGCACAAATAAGCCGTGTGCACATACCCTTAGGCTATGTTCACACGATGTACTGCGGCGCGTACAGTGTGTGTTTCGGGAGCTCGCACTAATACGCCGGCCCCATGGACATGCATTACTCGCGGCGCGTATTCGGCGCAAGTAATTGACATGTCACTTATCTTCCCACGCGTACAGTACAATCATATTGTACGACCGGGGAGAGGAGGCTTAATACATAGTCTCTATGAGAACTATGGATTACCGTAATTGCAGCGCGCATCTCGTTCATATTAAAGTGCAAATACACGGCGAAATACACGCCGCAATTACTCCGTGTGAACATAGCCTTGCACCCTGAAATACGTCCTGAAAAATGCCGTGTGAACAAAGCCTTAGGGTATATTCGCACACAGTGACTTTGTGGGCCGTATTTCAGCGTGTAATTGCGCTGCAATACGCCTGAAGTACACCCCGCAAATACGGTAATTCATAGCTCTCATTAAGAACTGTGTTTACCCGAATTTTGACCCTTATTATGCGCTGGGAGAAAGATGTGACGTCACTTGTCCCCGAGGCTTACGTGCAGAGGGAAGTGGAAGTCTATGGGAGCCAACACAGAGCGTTTTAGAAGAACGTACTGGCCAGCGCGTAATTCTAAAACACCTGGCGTATAGCGGAGCACACAGTACGTCCCACTATACGCCGCGAGTTGCCGTGGGACCGTACCCTGATATTGTATTTCATGTGGATTCAGGGTTTGTTTTTGTTTCTCGTGGTTTACAGTCAGTCACGAGTCCCATTCATTTCTACACAAATGCGTTGTTTGGCGCAGATTTGCACAAAAGTCTCAGTCGGTTTTCGGATTTGCCATCAGCCCCGTACAGTTTAATGTATAGGGCCGACATCAATTCTGCGGACAGGGCCATTCCTAGGGGCGGGCGATCGCCGAGGGGGGGGGGGGGGGGGGGGGGGGGGGGGGGCGGGGGGGGGGGGGGGGGGTGGGGGGCCGGCGCCGCGGTTACCTCTGACTCTGCCGGCAGCTCTACACTTAGTGCAGCCCCGGGCGCAGGGGGGAGGCAGGAGGGATCGCCCCCCTCCTGCCCCTCCCCTGGATGATCAGCCTCAGTCATGCGCCATACTTACCAGCAGCGTCACAGGGGGCCCACAGTTTCAACCACCCCCCTGCGACGCTGGGGTCTCCTCCCTCCGTCCCAGGGGGGCCCGGGGGAAAGCTGAGTGTAAGGGGTGTGATGATCACCTCTTACACGACCCATGGACCTAACTGGATTGCAGGGATCCGGGAAAGGTAAGTACTTTTTATTTTTTAAAAAACTCTTGCTACAAGAAAAAGTCCCCCCCTTAAGAGCCTAAATTTTGACCCCACCCTGGATCATTGTAACTCCCAGGAGTATTTTCCCTTTTCCTGACCCCCACCCAGGTCATTTCTTTTTTTTCCCACCTTTCTTAGATGGGAGGTTAGGAAAGTCTACAAGACAAAAGACTCCTGATTTTTATTAAAATTTGGGCACTTACAAATCAAGGGGGGGCAAAAATCACAGTTGGGGTCCACAGTCCGGGAAGAATTTTAAGAAGATTACAAGCAAGTCTTATTCCTCCTCTGAGAAGGATCACCCCCTTATAGTAGGAAACATGATTGATTTGAGGCAGTCTTAAACCAGGACCTGGCTGCCATCAGCTCACTCGATCCTCAAACATTTTCCCAGGATGAGGGTTCGAGGACCTCCAAATGGCTTGTAAGGGGCCTTGTAGTCAAAAGGGAGGAAACCAGTCCTTTTCAGTCTTTATGAACGGGCGGATCTAGAAAAGAGAAAAGGGGCAATGTAATTAGGACTCACAAAATGGTGGAGGAGAGGGTCATGGCCATGGGCTTCCCTTCATTCCACAGCAACAGCGGTCCAACGGATCCAAACCTAATGTGACAAGGACCTGTCCCACGGCCACAAACCCCCAAACCTAAGGCCACCAGAGATCGCAAGAGATGACAAAGCAAGGCTGGGTCACCTGGGTTGTGGACCATCACCAAGACCTCAAAGGATTTTCCCAAAGTAAAAGGGGAATGAACCCAGCATTTTGGGATCGGGTGTGGAAATTTTCAACCTCTCCCCAAAATCACAACCACAAAACCAGTTTTTACATTATAAAATTATGGGAAAACTGATAACCCCCTTTTAGTTATATGCATGACTTGGTTTTCAACCAGGTTCTATGCTAAAGCCATCAGTTAAAAGAACCTATTACTCCAAACTGGGGAAAGGAAACGTTGTCCTCTCCCACCCAAAAACCAACAATGGGCCCCGCTACATGGGAACAAACACTTTTTGAGAAACCTACCCAAATCTGATACCCATTACGAACCCTTAGTTATTTCTCTTCTATATTGTTAACCCTTTAAAAATAGGCAAGGACGAGTGAGGATTACTGGGTTTCATTGCTGTTCTAATTGCTTGCTTTTAGTTAGTGTATGTGGTGAAGCAAGCTTCTCAGGGTATGACCCCCCCTGCTCTAGTAGAGCTTGGATGTGATGTTTTCTTCCTTTCTGTTTTTTGTAAACAAAGGAACAATTTAACTCTTTTCAACCCAAGCTTTCTGTTTAATCCCCATTACTAATGTCCCCCTACGGGTCAGTTAGGACTAGCAGAGCTGAAGTTCGGACCTGCTGGAGAACCACCCCCCAGCCTGAACTGTGACAAGCAGGCTCAATAAATTTTTTGAAAAAAAAACCTTGCTTTTCCCCCAAGCACCGAGTAATCCAGTCTGAAAAAAAACACCGTGACCAACAATCCAAGGGAAAAAAGCAAGATAAAAGGACACGCTCTGAAGGAGTCCCAGTTTTGTGTTTAAGGGTTTGATTCCACTCATGGGCCCAAATATACCAAATGGGCGCTATGGGCCCAATCAGGGTCAGGAACATGGGTTTTTTTAGGAAAAAGTATTTTGGGCCTTTTTTTCTCTCGAGCTCTACTTTGTGGGCTTCTGGTATACGGTGGTATTTATACCTTAAAGGGGTTGTCTCGCTATAAAGATTAGCTTTCAACATTAAGGAAACACTAAATGAAGAAGTTTTCCAAATATATTGCTTTATCTTTTTTTGTTAATAAGCTACAAGCGATTTAATAACCTTCTATGCTCTGTTTCCCCAAGTGACCAACCTGTGTACTTCTCCTCTGCTGTTTGTTCTGATAGCAGGGAGTGACACAGGTTTCAGCAGCCAGAGTGAGAGCTTGTGTGTTATCTGATCTTTCAGACAAAAGACTAATTACATTAGCTCTGAAGCTTCTCAGGACCTCAGAAGGTAATTTAATTAAGACTAATAAACAGAGAAGTCTGAATACACACAGAGCTCATATGCTAATTACAGACAGCTTGACCAGGAAGTGACAGAGCCAAGCAGCATTATTTCATTCATGCATCCTATGAAACTTTGAGATGAGATAACCCCTTTAAGCCAAATGCTGCAGTATTATCTTCTGGTCATTAGATAGTGTCCCTCCCACCCCTTCTCATTTTGCTATGGGGCCCCTATGAATTCTTGTATTACCCCAGATGTTGCTTATGCCCAGCATATAGAATTACATTAAAACGAACAAAATCTGTACAAGCCTTCTCTTTACTTCAGAGACTAGTTTTATATTACTAGTCACAGCCAGTGTTAAACCTGACTTTCTTGGTCCTAGCCGTGCTTCCCTTATATTATCAGATGCCACATAGAGCGACGCAGCAGTTTTGTCTGAAATGCCTGTTATTGCAGTGAAATAGACACCCATGGGCCCTAAATCCAGCAGCAACCCCTTAACAGCATTATGGGCCCCTGGGCAGAGCACTGCAGTGGGCCCTGTCCAAGTACAAGACATCACACTAGGTCATGCCTCTAGCTACCCCAGAGCACATCCATATTATCACACCACTTATATGGACACCAGCAGCCTGTAAGACTATTTGGCAGGGAGCCCTTGGCTCCCTTCTCCATCATGGTTTATTTGTTTGCATATCCTAAAAACACACAAACTGTAAAATATGCAAAGCCAACAAAGCAATCCTGAGTATGTTTCTTGTATTCCTGGGACAAGAGTATCCCACTTGGGGCTCTATACTTGTGGGGCTCCACCACAAACCACCTTGCACATTATCAGTGAAGAGGAGAGGATATTGGAAGTTACCAGCATAAATGCAGAGCAGCTCCTCATACTCACAGTCAGGGACTTCACGATGTACGGCGCCCCCGGGGCCAGCAGTTCCTCCACGGTCACTGGTCTTTTGAGCACTAGGATAAAACAGAAGCGGCCAAACTGAATGGGGCCAGTCTCAGTGATGCCCCACCAATGATCTCAGCAGGTGGCTGCCCCTGCCAGGTGTAGGTGATATAATCTGCTGCCACCACCTTACCTGATGGAAGAGACATCAGCTTGACCGGTTTGAATAGCGGGAAGCTGCAGGTCGTCCTAGCTTCTCCTGAATAGTTTCTACTAAACAAAGGCTTTGGAGGAGGCTCTGGGTCGTTTTCTCCAATGGATCAGGGAGGTGGTAAAAAGAATAATAGTTACTAGTGCATCTCAGAAAACTAGATCATTAAAAAGATAACGGATGTCAATAATTTACGCCAAAAGAGAAACCCATGAATTGTACAGAATCACAGTATGGATTACAAGGTTTAACAGAACACATTTGTGAGCCCATTCTCAAGTTCTTAAATTTGAGCAGTAACTTTGGACCAACGTGACTGCATTTTTTTCCCCAGGTGATGTGTACTTTTACTGGTAACATTTTGGAATACAAGTGACTTTTTTGATCACTTTCAGGGATGGGTGTGAAATGCCCCCCCAAAAAAAACAAAACAAAAAGGCAATTTTGGCCTTTGGCTTCTCTTCTACAGTGTATGGGATAAAGGATGTTATATTTTAGTAGCCGGACTTTTACAGATGTAATTATGCCATTTAAATCCAAAATAACTGTAAAACAGCGATTTTAACTTGAAGTTAATTATTATTATTTTTTTTTTTAACATAAAGTCCTCCTAGTGTACATGACCACAGGGAGCATGAGCTGCGTACCCTTCATTGTATAAGCAGCGCAGAGGGGTTTACAGAGATAGGAGTTCTATTACTTACTGCACAGGGTAGAAGTAATAAACATTACATGGCAGCTATGGAAACCTTCATTAGGCTTCCTGCTGCTATGTTAACTTATCGGCACCCTGCGATCTTGTGACTGGAGGGGACAACCGGAGTGAGGAATCATGCCCTGCACTGTTTCTTATTCATTTAGATGCCATCTAAAGGGTTAAACAGCAGGGAGCCGAGCCTGATCCCTTTCCTGATGTTAGTAGCTGATGCAGTTATCAGCTAACACCTTCCTCCTATATAGTGGACATACATAGAACCTTACCAGCTCCAGGATGTACCCATAGGTACAGAGAAAGCTAAGGGGTTGAGGGATGCTACCTTCAATAGTTGGTGCCAGCATCCTAGTTGTTTTTAGCTATTGCATTACCCCAGCACACTATAGTGACAACTTCACGATGCCTGCCAAAAGTTGTAGTGGTTTAGAATGACAAGTTGTGCCCAAGACTAAGCCCAAGAGGGGCATTACCCATCTTATTGTGTCATGCTCCTCCCACCCAGCCCTACACCAGATCCAACACAAGCCTTTTGCATGAACTGTTCCTTTGCAATTACCCCTCTGAAACCTTACCACAGACAAAGCCGCAGCGAGGAAGCTCATTGCTCAGTTTGCGCAAACAGAAAGGACTGTCCGGAGAGTCTGGTCTCTCAGCTGAGGGAGACGGCGGGTCCTCCAGGATAGAAATTGGTCTTCTCTTACGTTGCAAGTTTATGCTGAACTGGTAAACCAAGTCCGAGTCGGAGAAGTGACGTTGGCCACTTACTGTGGAGAGAGCGGTGCATCAGATCAGTAGTAACCGGGTTAAGAGTCCATCAGGTCATCTGGGTTATCAATGCTAGCCACCATATAGTTCCTTGGTTATAGCAGTTCCTAAAAATCTGAGCAGAAACCCTCCCCCAAATTTTATGCACAGCTTTCTTTGATGCCAAACCACTATAAGAAAAGAGAACTGGTAGCTCCCAGTATAAGGGCATCATGGTAGGTTCCTTTTTACCATGTCTTCTCTGGGCATGTGCATAGAAGAGCCACTGATTCCAGCAACCAGGCAGACAACATGGCTCTAAGCTAGACCTACAAGACTTAGATGAACGTGGAGACCAAAGCCACCTGGAAACATCCTTGTACTGTCTAGGAACACCCATTTTTGGGGGCTGCAGGGTTTGCACTAGTCTTACCCCTTGCAGTCAGGTTTGTGAGCCACCAGATATCCTTTGGCAGACCACAAGCAGCCTGAAGGTTGTAAACCAAGGTATAAACCAAAGGAGTGCAGCACCCAGAGGACCCTCATTAGTGTTACCCACCAGCATGTCCAAACTGGCAAGGAGGTACGCCTAGGGCTCAGCAGTGAAGAGGTTTCTTGGGGCCCACCTTATAGTAACTGCACTTGACTAGCACTCTGCCCCTCTCCAGACCTGACTATGTACAGTAGCCCTCCATACCCAGGGGTCCTCTTAGGGTTTTCCTGCTCCTCTCTGGGCCAGTCCAAGTGAAGATAGGAGAACATGCACATCCTCCTCTATTACATAAACACCTTGCAATGACTGTGCCAAAGCCAGAATTCAGCCACCCACCCCGGACACAATGTCTAAGGCTACATGAAGTCCTCACCGTGCTTGATGATCCCATGTTCTAGCATTGTTCTGCACAGCAGTTCACCATTTTGCCTGGAGGAAACTTCATGGTGACTCAACAGCCAATCGACCATCTCGTAGCCCAGGAAAGACCTCCGATGTTGTTCTGTGCCCTCTCCCCGGACTTTTAGTAAACAGTTTTCTTCCTTCATCATGCTATAGAACAGCAGGGAAAATATAATGATCTGCACAAGAACATTACATGCCATACAGGATTATATCTGTCCTATAATAATGCTGCCTCCCCACCCCCAATGTACTAAGTTACAGTCTTGTACATAGGGGGCAGTATTATAGTAGTTCTATTCTTGTACATTGGGGCATATATGTTTGTTTATTCTTGTCATAGGGCATTTTGTAGTTATATTCTTGTACACAATATTCTAATCGTGATTAGAGCTGTATTACAAACAGTTTGAGAAGAGAAAAAAAAAAAGACTTAGGGCTCAGTTGAGCACTTACGCCTCAAACATCCGCCGACTTCGTTGGGCTACCCTGACCCGCCCACTGGCCGGCAATGTACCGTCATCACCACGGAATCGGTAGAACAGTTTGGCATCTTTGAAGATCTTAGTGTTATCACTTGCTGTAAAAAGATGAAAAAAAAAAAAAATGTAGTCTAAATATCTGGCAACTGTACCCAAACCAGAAGTACCGTTCCCCTACGTTCAATAGAAGTTCTATTTTTCTACATAAGGAGCGATAGTTACAGTACTCACAAAAGGTTAGGGATATTTTACTTTTGGTTGAAGTTTCAGGATGACCAGACATAATACAATCTGCTGATGACTAAGCTCAGTGGCCACTTCTGTCTGAGAGCATCCTGCTTGAAGCCTGGCAATGGCGAGGTACTGGTGTCTTGCATGGGCCAGGAGGCATCTATGCTGGATGACGGATTAGTCATCTAAGCAGAAAAGATGACTGCCAACGATGCTGGAGACATCAAGGAGAGTGCTAAGCATCATCCAGGTCAGGTGCCCTTGCTGTCTGCCTAGCACACAGACCACCCTGATGTAAATGGTTACCAATGGACTAACATGACACTTGGTGCCTCTCACCTCCCTTAAACATACGGCAATCATTGGTTACAATGAAGCGCTCAGTGTGTGATGGAGACAAGGTATGTCCACTTTGCCTTTCTGTGCCTCTCCCAGTCTATGATACAGTCTGCTGATGAATAAGCTCAGTGGCCACTTCTGTCTGAGAGTATCCTCCTTGAAGTCTGGCAATGGCAAGGTACTGGTGATCAATTGTGTAGTGTACATAGGAGGCAGTATTATAGTAGTTATATTCTTGTACATAGAAGGCAGTATTATAGTAGTACTGCCCCCTATGTAAAAGAATATACTGGGTCTTATTCACTCAACCTCACCTTGATGGATGATCCCAGAATCCAGAAACTTCTGCATGATTTTGATGGCAGTATCTCGGTCTGGGGCTTCCTTGTACTCAATTAACCAATCGATCAGTTCATTGGCCAAAAAGCAGTTCACGTAGCTGAACGTGCCCTTGTATCTCTCCTTGATCAGCTTGGCGTTGTGCATTCGCAGCCTGCAGAAGAGTGAGGCAAGTATCCAGTTTTAGGGCAGATGTTAAACTTGTCACACCTCGTGTAATATAAGACATTCAAGCATCTTTACAGAAGTGAGGATCAGTGTTCCAGCCATCTTGTAGTGACATTAAAAAGGGTGTTTCACAAAATACCTACTCTGCCCTCTCACTTACTGTTCAGGATGTGGGTGGTTCTACAGCAGTGACTTTAGTTCTGCTATTCCTAGTTAAGCCTTTTAGGGACATGAGTACAAGTGGTTTATAAATTGTGGCGCACAAGGCTACAGAGCTCAAAGAGGTTAAACTCTACCAGTAACAAGCAAGCTCCTGTGCTGCTGATAAGGCACAGCAGGGAGCGACGTCACTATCCTGAGCACCCCATCCAGGGCTGCTGGAGCAATGAGAGCAGAGGTGGTCAGTAACCTAGGGCAGGGCCATCTTTTCCATTGGGCACACTAGGCAGTTGCCTGGAGGCGCCATAAGCATAGGGGCCCAAAGTTGAAGACTTATGTCCCAGGAATACAAGAAACAAACCTTGGGTCCCTTGGTCGGCTTTGCTTATCTAACTATTCATGTGTTTTAGGATGTGCAAACCAAAGGCTCCCTGCCCAATAGTCTTGTAGGCTCAGGCTGCCGGTGTCCAGGCATAAGTGGTGCAATAATATGGTTGTTCTTTTGAGGAGGGGGGCGGCTCATGGCAATGCCAAATGTGATGTCATGTATTTGGCAGGGCCCATTGCAGTGCCACGCCCAAGGGCCCATGAGTTCTGACCTGGGGGATGTTAGGAACGGTTCTAGGAAGTAAAATCAGAATAATTGATTTGCAGTAGTCTTCTCCTTAGTCTACATGTGTAAAGCCAATCAATGTTGTGGGAAAACCCCCTTTAAGTCCTAGCAAACCATTAGTTCTGTTATTCTGAGTTGCAGTAAGGGGGATGCTGTAATCTTTAAAAAAAAAAAAAAAAAAATTCCCAATAGCCCATCTACATGATGTTACTGTCTGATATTTATACAGATTTTCAAAGCTGCAAGAAAAAAAAAATCCGGCCATTACAGTATTCCCATAGATCTCACAACTCGGGTTTTCAATAGGATCGATTGCAAAAACAGTTTCTCTCCATCCAAAACCCTATAGGGTAGAATGGGACACTGGCTGCAAATCCAGGGAGCAAAACACTCATCAGCCCATCTGGTTTTCGGATTTAAAATTCAACGAGTATTACGCCCCTTGTTGTGTAGACACAGCCTAAGGGTAAGTTTACATGGCAGCACATACCTGTGCCTACTGCTATACCCCTGCTGTGTCCGGCACAGAGCAGCACGTACCTGCGGCCCCTGCGCACTTCACACAGGCCCCTCAATGATGTTGACTTTCTCCCGGCGCTCAGTTCACGTCAGAGAACATGCTAGAAAGCGAGAGCACTCATTGAGTTCTATGAATTTACCGTAATTGCAGGCTGTTCTTTGGGCGCATTGCAGCACAATTATGCCCCAAGGTGCAGCCCACAAATACACCGTGTGAACATACCCCAAGGCTTGGTTCTTATCTGCTCTGAAGGCTCCGTTTGGAGCCTCCGTTGCATAACCAAAAATTGATCCCAGTATGAACACCCACAACGCCCAACTCACTATTCGTTGCAATGGACCCATCGGGTTTCTGCACCACATGTAGGATCCACAGGTGTCTGTAGTGAGCAGATCTTGTGGGGTCAGTTTTTCCCCCTTTGACAGAGGCTCTGAACAGAACCGATGTGAACCAGGCCTTGTGCCCGTCACAGCAGAGACTTTTTGACTATTGCATCCAGTCTAGAAAAGCCTCCGGATGACTTCACACGCAGCTGCATTTCTGGTTCCTATTTTAGATGCATTTTTTTGTGCAGAAACGTACAACATTGATCGCTGCGCCTTTCTGCAGAAAGAAACACGTGCATTTTTTACATGTTTTTCAGGTGCAGAAAGGCGCAGCAATCAATGCTGTACATTTCTGCACAAAAAAAAAAAAAAAAAAAAAAAAAAAAAAAAAAGCACCCAGG
>JAODAL010075643.1:0-13912 GCA_025379985.1 Phyllomedusa bahiana | reverse complement strand
AAATAACTAGATCTAGGAGACTTCTAGATCGGGAGAGAAGATCTATAGGTTCTAAATGGATAGTGCTGCATAGTAAAAGACCTGTATAGCTGAGACCTAGAGAGCTTCTAGTTCGGTAAGGAGAAGATCTATAGGTTCTCATGGATAGTGCTTCATAGTATAGACATGTAGGACTAGATCTAGGAGGCTTCTAGCTCAGGAAGAGGAGATTTGTAGGTTCTTATATATAGTGCTGCGGAGTATAGACCTTTATAACTAGACCTAAGAGGCTGTACCTGGAAAGGAGTCCATCTGGTCAAAGGGCAGGGTGAACGTCAGGTCCTCCACGTTGTGAGTGGTGGATTTGGCGCTGGAGACGTGTTCTTGTATTACTGAGGTTATAGTCTGTGGATTACAAGATGGAGATACCTGCATCCTAGGGGAAGCAGACCAGGGTACAAGACCATGAGAACGTGAACTTCTGCACATGAAGAACCCTTCTGCCCCAGAAGCTCCCAGTCCGCACCTCAGGTGATAGCCGATTCCCCACTTTCTCTTCAGGAACATGGAGGAGCCTACACATTTGAGGCGCCCGCTGCTGAGGACGGCCTTCCGATCTGGAGACGGCAGAGAATATAGGTGAAACTTCTGGAAAACACAACCAACAGGATAAGGCTCCGGCCAAACGACAAGCATTTCACATCGGAATTCATGTGGATTCAAACTAGAAATACTTGTCTGAAACCGAATGTAAAATCCTCCCCATTGACCTCAGTAGAAAATCCGCATTGTAGTCCATACCACGCCTATTTTCTAAGGTTGTTTTTTTTTTTTTAAAAAACTTAGAACTTGTTCAATCTTCTGCCGTATCCCATGTCAAAAAACCCATCCAAAACATATGTCGGATCCGCATCCAAAACCTCAGAGAGATGAGTGGGACTTGTTTTCTGACTGTGCATGCATTGGAAAAAAAAAACAACCTAAAATCCACATGAAATAAGTGGAATCCGACGAGTAAATTTTCATGTGGATTTCCCTTTAGAAAACATCTTCCTCACTTCCACTAATCTTTTTTTTTTTCTTAAACAAACATTTTATTAAGTATCTCGTCAATAACATGAAAGGTTTAAAGAACGATATGCATTTTACAATATGGTTCAAAATAGGTGTTACAGAGAGAATACCATTTTTACAGTTTTTATAACATACAAATAACGTTGCATGCATGATCTTTTAGCAAAAGGAAGAGGAAAAAAAATAGAATGGCCAGAGTTCTGCCTTAGAAACTTCTAGTGTCCATTATATTATATGTGACTTGAGCTCTGATTACTTCCACAAATCTTGTACGGCTATGACTTCCTGACTCCAGATCCCGCCACAGGTTGAGGGTCATGGTGTACCAGCACCAATTCCTTATGGAATTCCTTATGGCCGGACAAAAGCTGATCCTGTATGGAAGCTGATAGTAGGGGGACACTTCTGCCCCTCAAAAAAAAAAATTACTTGAACGGGTGGCACTGTTAGGCCGCCATTTGTAAATCAGTATCGGCTCTTATTATGAACTCACAGGCCAATGACCAATAACAGATTGTAAGCATGCAAGACTGTCTTTAGGAAAGCCACCAAATGATTGCCGTCAGGTGAACCGCCTCAAAAGTGCTCCCTGGTGAGCTACTGCAAGAGTGCGGCCGGGGCGAGCCATCATGGGGCTGCGGCCGGGGCGAGCCGTCATGGGGCTGCGGCCGGGGCGAGCCGTCATGGAGGGCGGCCGGGGCGAACCGTCATGGGGTGCGGCCGGGGCGAGCCGTCATGGAGCTGGGGGGCCGGGGGGCGACCCGGGCTGGGTGGGGGGGGGCCCGGCATGGGCTCCCCGGCCGGGGCGGGGGCCTTTCATGGAGCTGGGGCCGGGGGCCCAAAATTTCCGGGGCCCTGGGGCCGGGGCGAGCCGTCTTTGGGGGTGCGCCGGGGGGGAACCCGCCCCCCCCCCCATCGGGGGCTGGGGCCCGGGGGGGGCCCGGGTCATGGGGCTGGGGGGCCCCCGGGGGGGCCGCAGGGGTGCGGCCGGGGCGGCCTTCATGGGGTGGGGCCCGGGGGCGAGCCGCCCATGGGGTGGCGGGGGGCCGTCTTAGGGTGCGGCCGGGGGGGAGCTCGGGGGAGCGGCCGGGGCAAAGGCCGTCAGGGGGTGGGGCCCCGGGGGGGCAAAGCAGCATGGGGCTGCGCGGGGGCGAGCGGGTCATGGCCCCGGGGGCCCGGGGGGCGAGCCGTATGGGGAGGGGCCCGGGGCAGCCGTCAGGGGGTTTGGGCCCGGGGGCAAAGCAGTCATGGGGCTGGGGGCCCGGGGGGCGGCCGTCATCGGGCGGGGCCCCGGGGCGACCCCGTCATGGGGCTGGGGACGGGGCGAGCCTTAAATCGGGCTGGGGGACGGGGCAAACCCGGGGCTTGGGGGGTGGGGCCCGGGGGGCGACCGTCATGGGGCTGGGGCCCGGGGCGACCCGTCATGGGTGCGGCCGGGGCAAAGCCTTTCATGGGGCGGGGGCCCCGGGGGCGAGCCTTCAGGGGCCTGAGGCCGGGGGGGCCGTTTCGGGCGAGGCCGGGGCACCCGTCAGGGGTGGGGTTCGGGGCGACCGTCACCCGGGCTGCGGCCGGGGGGGACCCCTTCTTCGGGCTGCGGCCGGGGCGAGATGTCATCGAAAAATTCCCATCGAAGTTCACCCCGAAAATTTTCAAAAATTGGGTTAAGCTACCTCTGCCTCAAACAAAAGTTTTAAATTTTCAGGAAAAATAACATGGTTTCCCTAAATTTACTCGATATCTGCACCAAATTTCCACCTGTCCATGCAATGGTTTCTCACAATCTCCTACCAGCAAGAATGTCCCCTTTCCCTTAACTTTAGTGTGGGAAAATGTCACCCCCTCGGATTGCGCTCCTTCAAAAATGGGCCCCCACCCGGTGTCCTGGGGAAAAAGGGTCCCGGCCAGCGTGGGTTCTTCAATAAAGGGGCCTGGGGGGAATATAATGATGTTCCTAGGCTATTTTAGCCAATCTCCACCTATGCAGAAAGCCACTTACCTCAGGGGACCCCAGGAGAGCGACTGCAAGGGTCAGCTTCCGCCTCTGCCCACCACTGAGCTTGTTGGCTTCCACGTCCTGAATGTACATCATGTCCAGGTCAGTGAGGATTTTTCCTACCTGTAATATAAAGATAGAAATTAATAGAGATTACAACGTCTTCATTTACAGTCCTTCCTTTAAGGGACAGTCCCGTCGGAAGAAAGCTTCCCAAAGGGAAACCCGACACCCTGAAAGTGTTGTTTATTCCCGCCCGCAGGTGTTATAAAAGTTGGGGGAGACTAAATATTTGTTTTTAAGGAAAAGATTTAGTATAAATTTTTAAACTATTCAAAATTAAAATTTTTGCTTATTCTTGGTTTAAAAAGGTTGTCTCACTACAAAATTAACTTTTTAAAAAATGTAGGAAAAAGGGAAATGAAGACTTTTTCCAAAAAACATTTTCCCTGTTTTTTTTTTGCTTCGTTGAGGGGTAAGAGAGTGTTATCTCCTCTGAGTGGAAAAAGGTTCTCTGGGACCTCCTCTCTCCTCTCTCTGCTCTTTAATTTCACCCCTGGGTTTCTCTGGTTTTTTCAACCTGCTCTCCCCTTTTTCCCCCTGTCTGAGTGCACCAGGGTTTTTCTGGTTTTCCGTCCGCCTCCCCTTCTCTCCCCGGGGTCTGAGTGCACACGGTTTCTCTGGTTACCGTCCTGTCTCCTTTTCTCTCTCTGCCGAGTGCACACAGTTTCCTGTTACCCCCTTCCTCCTCTTTCTCTCTGCTCTGTGCACCAGGTTTTCGGGTTACCGCCTGCCTCCCCTTCTCTCCTGCTCTGGGCACACATTTCTCTGGTTACCGTCCGCTCTCCCCTTCTCTTCTGCTCTGATCACACGGTTTCTCGGGTTACCGCCCTTCTCCCTCCCCTCTTTTTCTCTGTGACACATTTCTCGGGGTTCCGTCCTGCCTCCCCTTCTCTTTTGCTCTAGTGCACACAGGTTTCCTGGTTACCGTCCTGCTCCCCCTTCCCCCTTTCTCTCTGATGAAACCGGGTTTCTCTGGTTTACCGCCCTCCTCCTTTCCCTCTGCTCGATGCCCATTTTCTCGGTTACCACCTGCTCCCCCCCTTCTCTTCTGCTCTGAGTGCACACAGGTGTCTCTGGTCACCGTCCTGCCCCTCCTCTCTCTGAGTGCACACAGTTTTCTCGGGTTACCATCCGCTTTCCTCTTTTCCTCTGCCTGAGTGCACACAGGTTTCTCTGTTCCCGTCCTGCTCTCCTCTTCTCTCTCTGCTCTAGTGCACACGGGGTTTCTCGGGTTTCGCCTGCTCTCCTCTTCTCCCTGCTCTGATGACACATTTTTCCGGGTTACCATCCTGCTTCCTTCTCTCCTGCTCGGGGGTGCACACAGGTTTATCGGGTTATTGTCCCTGCCTCCCCTTCTCATCGATCTGGGTGCACACAGGTTTCTCTGGTTACCGTCCTGCTCTCCTCTCCTCTCTCTGCCTGATGCCACATTTTCCCCTTTTCTCCTGCTCCCCCTTTCTCCTCCTCGGAGTCACACAGGTTTTTTCCTCTGGGTTACCGTCCTGCCTTCTCTCTCTGCCTGAGTGCACACAGATTTCTCGGGTTCCATCCTGCTTTTCCTCTTTCTCTCTGTCTGAGTGCACACGGGTTTCTCTGGTTACCGTCCGCTCTCCTCTATCCCCTTGCTCGGGGCAAACGGGTTTTCTCTGTTACCGTCCGCTCTCCCCTTCTCCCCCTGCTCTGATGACACAGGGTCTCGGGTTACCGTCCTCCCCTCTCTCTGCTCTGAGTGCACACAGTTTCCTTTTTTTACCGTCCTGCCTCCCCTCTCTCTCTGATGCCACTTTCTCTGGTTACCGTCCTGCCTCCCCTTCTCCCTGCTCAGTGCCACAGGTTTCTCGGGTTACCGCCTGCTCTCCTTCTCTGCTCTGAGTTCACACAGGTTTCCGGGTTCCCCGTCCTGCTCTCCCTTCTCTCTCTGCTCTGAGTGCACAAGTTTCTCTGGTTACCCCCTGCTCTCCTCTTCTCCTCTGCTGTGAGTGCACACAGGTTTCTCGGGTTCCGTCCTGCTCTCCTCTCTCTCTCTGTGCATACAGGTTTCTCTGTTACCGTCCTGCTCTCCCCCCTCTCCGCGCCCCTGAGTGCACACAGGTTTCTCTGGTTACCGTCCAGCCTCCTCTCTCTGCTCTGAGTGCCACAGGTTTCTTGGTTACCATCCTGCTCTCCTCTTTCTCCGCCTAGTGCACAGGTTTCTCTGGTTCCCCCGCCCCTGCTCCCCCTTCTCTCCTGCTCTGAGTGCACACGGTTTCCGGGTTTATCGTCCTGCTCCCCCTCCCCCTTTTTATCACACAGTTTCCTGGTTACCGTCCGCCTCCCCTTCCTCTCTGCTCTGATGCACACAGGTTCTCGGGTTACCGTCCGCCTCCCTCTCTCCCGTGCATACGGTTTTCTGGTTACCATCCCCTCCCCCTCTCCGCTCTGAGGCCCCAGGTTTCTCGGGTTTAACTGTCCTCATTCTCTTCTGCTCTGAGTGCACACAGGTTTTTCTCTGGTTACCGTCCGCTCCCCCCCTTTCTCTCTCTGCTGTGGTGCACACGGGTTTCTCGGGTTCCCGTCCGGGTCTCCTCTCTCTGCTCGTGCATACATTTCTCTGGTTACCGTCCTGCTTTCCACTTCTCTCTCCGCCGAGTGCACGGGTTTTCGGGTTACCGTCCTGCTTCCCTCTTCCTCCCGCTCTGATGCACAGGTTTTTTTGGTTACCTCCTCTCTCCCCTTCCCCTCTGCCTGAGTCACACGGGTTTTCTCTGGTTACCTCCTGCTCCCCTCTCTGCTCTAGTGCACACAGGTTTCTCTGGTTACCATCCTTTCCCTGTTCCTCTCTGCCTGAGTGACAGGTTTCTCGGGTTACCGTACTGCTCCCCCCCTTTCTCTCACCGCTCTGAGTGCAAAACGGTTTGTATCGGTTACCGTCCTGCTCCCCCCCTCTCTGCTCTGATGACACAGGTTTCCGGTTCCCGTCCGCTCTCCTCTTCTCCTCTGCTCTGGTGGCACACAGGTTTTCTCTGGTTATGCCGCCCCTCTACTCTCTCGCTCTAGGGCACACGGGTTTTTTTGGGTTCCCGTTCTGCTCTCCCCTTCTCTCTCTGCCTGATGCACACAGGTTTTTCTCGGGTTTACCTCCTCTCTCCCCTTCTCACTCGCCTGATGCACAAGGTTTCTCGGGTTCCGCCTGCTCTCCCCTTCTCACTCTGCTCTATGCACACAGGTTTCTCTGGTTACCGTCCGCTCCCCCCTTCTCTCTCTGTCTGAGTGAAACAAAAGTTTCTCTGGTTACCATCCGGCTCCCCCCTCTCTGCCGGGGTGCACACGGGGTTTTCTCTGGTTACCATCCTGCTCTCCCCTCTTCGCTTTTTAGTGCACACAGGTTTCTCGGGGTTACCATCCTGCCTCCTCTCCCTCTCTGTCTGAGTGCAAAAGGTTTCCTGGTTACCGTCCGCCCCTCCTCTCCTCTATGCTCTAGTGCACACAGGTTTCTCTGCTTACCGTCCTGTCTCCCTTTCCCCTTCTGCTTTGATCCACGGGTTTTCTCTGGTTACCGCCTGCCCCTTTCTCTCTCTGCCTGATGCCCACATTTTTCTCGGGTTTAAAACCCGTCCTGCCCCCCTTCTCTTCTGGCTCTGAGTGCACCGGGTTTCCGGGTAAACCCCCCCCCCTTCCCCTCTCTCCGATGAAAACACGGGTTTCCTGGTTACCGTCCTGATCCCCCCTTCCTCTCTGCCTGAGTGCACACGGGTTTTTCTGGTTACCGTCCTGTTTTTCCCTCTTCTCTCTCTGCTCTGATGCACACGGTTTCTCGTTCCCGTCCTTTTCCCTTCTCTCTCTGCTCGATGCACACAGGTTTCTCTGGTTCCATCCGCTCTCCCCTTTCTCTCTCTGCTCTGAGTGCACACAGGTTTCTCTGGGTTCCCTCCGCTCTCCTCTCTCTGTCTGAGTGCACACGGTTTTTCTCTGGTTACCATCCTGCTCTCCTTTTCTCCTCTGCTTCTGATGCACACGGTTTCTTTTTCCCCGTCCTGCTCTCCTCTCTCTGCTCTGATGCACACAGGGTTCTCGGGGTTAACGTCATGCCTCCCCTTCTCTTCTGCTCGATGCACACGGTTTTCTCTGTTACCGTCCCTCTCCTCTCCTGTTCTAGTGCACACGGGTTTCTCTGTTCCGCCTGCTCTCCTCTCTCGTTTTAGTGCACAAGGGTTCTCGGGTTACCGTCCTGCTCTCCCTCTCTTTCTAGTGCACACGGTTTCTCTTTACCACCCTGCTCTCCTCTTCTCTCTCTGCCTGAGGCACCAGGTATCTCGGTTCCGCCTGCTCTCCCTCTTCTCCTGAGTGCAAAAGGGGTTTTCTCGGGGTTATCGCAGCTCTCCCCTTCTCCCTGCTCTGAGTGCACACAGGTTTTTTTGGGTTACCGCCGCTCCCTCTCTCTTTTTCTGTTTCACACGGGTTTTCCTCGGTTACCATCCTGCTCTCCCCTTCTCTCAAGCTCTGAGTGGACACGGGTTTCCTGGTAACCACCTGCCTCCCCTTTCTCTCCTGCTCGAGTCACACGGGTTTCTCTGGTTACCGCCTTTTCCCCCTTCTCTCCTGCTCTGAGTGCACACGGGTTTTTCTCGGGGTTTACCCCTGCTCTCCCTTCTCTCTCTGCTCTGAGTCCACGGGTTTTCTGGTTACCTCCTGCTCCCCCCCTTCTCTCTCTCTCTGAGTGCACACAAAGGTTTTCTGGAAAACCATCCTGCCTCCCCTTTTTTTCCCTTTTCCTCGCTCTGAGTGCACACAGGTTTCTCGGGTTACCGTCCTGCTCTCCTCCTCGCCGGGGTGCCAAAGGGGTCTCTTTTTATCGTCATGCTCCTCCCCTTCTCCTCTGCTCTGAGTGCACACAGGTTTCCGGTTACCGTCCTGCCTCCCTCTCTGTTCTGGGGCACAAGGTTTTCTCTGGTTACCATCCTGCCTCTCCCCTTCTCTCATGCTCTGATGCACACGGTTTCCGGGAAACCCCATCCTGCTCTCCCCTTCTCTTTTGGCCTGAGTGCACACAGGTTTTCTCGGGGTTTACCGCCCTCTCCCCTTTCTCTCTCTGCTCTGAGTGCACCCAGGTTTCTCGGGTTACCGCCCTCCTCCCTTCTCTCTCGCTCAGTCACACATTTTCTCGGGTTACCTCCTGCTCCCCCTTTCTCTCTCTCTGGTCACACGGGTTTCTCTGGTAACCACCTGCTCTCCCCTTCTCTCTCTGCTCTGAGTGCACACAGGTTTCTCTGGTTACCGTCCTCCCTTTCCCTCTCTGCTGGGTGCACACGGGGTTCTCGGGGTTTATCGTCAGCCCCCCCTTTCTCTCTCTGCTCTGAGTGCACACGGGTTTCCCTGGTTCCCTCCTGCTCTCCCTCCTTTCTGATTCACACAGGTTTCTCTGGTTACCATCCTGCTCCCCCCCCTTCTCTCTATGCTCTGAGGCACACAGGTTTCTCTGAAACCCATCCTGCTCTCCCCTTCTCTCTCCTTGCTCTGAGTGCACACGGGGGTTTTTTCGGTTACCGTCCTCTCTCCCCTTCTCTCCCCTTTGAGTGCACAAGGTTTCTCTGGTTTACCGCCTCTCCCTCTTCTCTCTCTGCTCTGAGTGCAACATTTTTCCTCTGGTTACCGTCCGCTCTCCCCCTTCCTCCTGCTCTGAGTCACACAGGTTTCTCTGGTAACCATCCGCTCCCCCCCTTCTCTCTCTGCTCTGAGTGCACACAGGTTTCTCTGGTTACCACCTGCCTCCCCTTCTCTCTCCTCTGAGTGCACACAGGTTTCCTGGTTACCGTCCTGCTCTCCCCTTCCTCTCTGCTCTGAGTGCCACGGGTTTCTCTGGTTCCCGCCTGCTCTCCCCTTCTCTCTCGCTCTATGCACACAGGTTTCTCGGGTAACCACCGCTCTCCCCTTCTCTCCTGCTCTGAGTCACACGTTTTCTCGGTTACCGCCTGCTCTCCTCTCTCTTTTTTGAGTGCACACAGTTTTCTCTGGTTACCCCCCGCTCTCCCTTTTCTCTTTGTTCGAGTGCCCCACAGGTTTCTCTGGTTATTGTCCTGATGTACTCTTCTCTCTTTGCTCTTTGTCTCATTTGACTTCACCACAGGTCAGAAACAACCCAAATAAAATATAACTTTTAATGAATATACTTTAAAATAGATCCAAAAAAACCCCATAGTCAAGACCAAAAAGACAGAAGGGTAAACAAAAGGTAAAAATAAATAACCCCTGTCAAGGCAATTTTTGAGGGGTGAAAACCCAAACAAATGCAGCCAAAAAAGCCCCCAAAAAACAGGCCCTAAGGGAGAAAGGGGGGAAACTTTTCCCCCCGATAAGGGCGGCCCCACAAACAAAACCCTCAAAGAATCCCCAAAACAAAATGCCCTATACCGGGGCAAGAAAAAACCAAAAAACCAAACCACTTCAAAAGGGAAACCCCGACCGTTTCCCCCCCCTTTCTTGACCAAAGGGGGTTCCTCAGGGATAGAATAAAAGAAGAAAGAATGCCAAAAAAGGGCCAAAAAATAAATCCCAGGAGGCCCCGGGGAATTAAATAATACAAGGGCATACAACTTTGGTGTTTTCCTAGGAGGGTCCGGCTCCCATTGATGGAAAAGGGAAACTACAGAGAAAAAAATCACTTTAAAGTTTTTCCCCATATGTTTAAAACACCTGTGGAGCGCACGGCAGCCCAATGGGCCTGCGACCACTCCGTCATTTCCGGAGGAAGCCGGGCATTGGGAACCGGGCGCGCTCCACCATGCCACGCCACCTTCCGTGCGGGTTAAGTTTGGGGGGCCCCGCCCGCCCGGGGCAAATTCCCCCTGCCCTTTAGTCACTTTTCGGGGGACTTTATGGGTTTCATTGTTTTGGTTTTTATCACCCCTCAGGATGCCCTTAAAAAAGGGGTTATTCTATTCTCCCCTTTTTGTTTTTACCCTCCTCATGCTCTTTTTTGGGGTCTTAAACGGGTTGGGGTTTTTTTGGATTTTATTTTAAAGTAAAAATTTCATTAAAAGTTATACTTTATTTTGGGTTATTTTTTTTGCTTGATTTTTGTTTGAGGGCCCCAAAGGGAAATTTAAATAAGTATTTTTTCATTCCCTTTTGTTCACCACGGGTCACACAGAGGAAGGGGCCCTGCAGTTTGGGGAACAGACTGTTTTATCCTAACAAAAAAAGGGAAACAAATTTGACTTTTTTTTACTTTGAGCTTTTAAATTTCTTGCCCCTATCTCAAAGATCTCCTGCTCCCCAATGTCTTTGCAATTAAAATTTAACGGAGCTAAATAACAAATCTTTGCTATAAAACACCCAAAAACCTGCCCCAGGAAGTGGGAATCTGAAGCGGGCTTTTTGACTCGGGGGGAACAGATGGTGAACAACCCCTTTCAAGGCCAGCAGGCGGTGCAAATCCCAAATAAATGAAGAAAATGTTATGTTTTCATGTTTATTGGATTGATATAATTCACTTGAAATATGTTGACAACTAAAACTGTTCTGCTAAGAGTGCAAAATGTGATGTCCGGTTCAGTCAGGAAATTTTTAAACCCGGGAAAAAATTGTCAACAGAAAAAGGTTTTGCTTTTAAAAACCCCTTTTTTTTGCATCTTTATCTTGTATTGGGGACTCTGTGTGATGTGAACATGGGGGACCGGGCGGGGATTTGGCAAGCCCAAAACCCCCACTCCGACTCCTCAATTTCCCAAACCCTCCGACTCCCACTCCGACTCCTGACTTTCCGGGCTCCGACTCCCTTTATACTCGGCGCATGTTTTAAGGGGATAACTTTTTCTGTAGTAAAAATGGGCCCCACCGGTTTTTTATCACCCAAAAGATAAATAAAACCAAAACTATTTAGGGGAGAACCGACACTGACAAAAAAAGGGTAACAATGTTTTTTATCTTTTAAACCCCTTTTGGGGGAGAAAATTTTTAAAAAAAAAATCTGTATTTGTACCAAGTCCAAATCTGAACCAACTTTTGGGGAAAAAGTAGAAGGGGAACCCGGGAGCAATTTTGGTTTAAACCTCTTTAATTTTGATTCAGAGCCCCCGAAGGGTTTAGGCAGAGCTGAAAAAACCCAAAAGGGGAATTTTCCCAAATACTAACAAAATAATTTAAAAAATTTAAAAAAAATTTAAAATTTTGATTTTTTGGGGGCAAAACAGTAAAAAATGCAGGTTTCAAAGGGAAAAAAATCTGCAGAACTAAGGCAATGCTAAATCTTTCAGGTCACATTTTTTGTATAAAAAGGTAAGATAACTGTATATAAAATTCCGGGACCTTTAAAGTACCCAAAACTGAAGTGGAGGGTGAGATATGGAGCCTGAAAGTCACAAGTTCAAAAAAAATTTTTACCATTTTTGCTGTCAGTGTAAAAAATATTTATTGGATTTGACTTTAGAACACAAAAAATTTTTAAATAACAAAAAAACTGCAGGGAAACCTTTTTTTGGGGTCCCCTGAATTTGTTCTGAGAAATAGTACGCCTCCATCAGATCCTGCTAACATGAGCTCAAATCTTAAACTCATTATTTCCAGCTAGAGAAAAACCCTCTACACAACCCTTTGGGGTTTTGGGGCAAACAGTGACCAAGGGGGAACATCTCTAACAAATTTTAGGGTATAAAGGAATTGCCCTTTAGCCAAAAGTCAGTTTTTGGGGGGTGAATGGTTTTATCTTTTTACTTCTTTGAAAACAAGTGAAAATTTTTTTTGAACTCTGTTTTTTTCCCTGGGGGCGGGAAACTTCTCCCCTGGGGCAGGGGCTTTGCCCCGCTCCATTCATCAATTAAAACCCCTCATGTGAGTACGCTATATAAACTGGACATGCTGAAAAAAGAGGCAGAATGCATGCTGGGTAGAGACACAGACATGGACTCTGCCAAAAGCGCTTCTCCAAGTATACTTGTATTTTGACGTCTTTCTTAAATTTTTTGACCCAAACACATCTTAATCGGGGTTTTTGGGGATAAACAGTGCAGACCCATAAAAGGGGAAAACGGTCAATCACTGATAAAACCGCCCACTGGACTCCAGAATAGGCATCATGATGAGGTGTCCTACTGTTCCTGTATACATGTCAGAGCTGCACCTATACTAGGTACATCACATAGCGGGCATTTACCTCGAACTCCACATCTGTGCCATTGATGCCCTTTATCTTAGAGAACAGCTTCAGGTTCTCTCTGACGGTCCACTGGTTAAAAATTGATTTTAAAAATTTTGGGCAAATCCGATTTTCTTCTTTTATCTCCTCCGGTTGGGTTTATGTTGGAGAGCTTTATGGTCGTAGAGGAGGCCCCCCCCTTTTGGGTGGACACAAAATGGCCCCTCACATCATCATCAATTTTCAAGGGCGGTTTTGGGGGACCCCCTTTCCCCAAGTCATTTTTCTCAGGGTTCCCTCATTGCTGCACAGCCTCCATGCAGGGTACATTGTCACTTTATTTTCTCACAGCTTTGAGTTTTTGGAGCATTTTCAGTAACCTGTGTTACCACAACCATCACGTCCACTATGGACTTTGCTCGTATTCCTACTCATTACTGCAGTAACTGCAAAGAATCCGTTACACGAAGCCTTGTATTTTATCCATATATTCCAGTGTATAGGGGTGAAATCTGTGATCAGTCATCAGCACAATGCACGGTACAGTCTGTGTGTAACATGTGTCATACCCCAACTCTTTCTACAGTAACTGGAAAGAATCCTTTAAAGTAACCTTTGTATTTTGTCCATATATTCCAGTGTATAGGGGTGAAATCTGTGATCAGTCATCAGCACAATGCACGGTACAGTCTGTGTGTAACATGTGTCATACCCCAACTCTTTCTACAGTAACTGGAAAGAATCCTTTAAATTAACCTTTGTATTTTTTCCATATATTCCAGTGTATAGGGGTGAAATCTGTACAGTCTCACACAATCACCGGTACAGTCTGTATGTGTCTGTATGTGTCATATCCCTACTCATTTCTACAGTAACTGGAAAGAATCCTTTACAGTAACCTTTGTATTTTGTCCTTATATTCTAATGTAATGCGGTGAAATCTGTGATGAATTGTTAGCTCAATCCACAGAACAGTTCTTATGTAACTAACGTGCGTCGTGTGGTTGTATCCTTACTCATTCTACAATAACTGGAAATAATCCTTTCCAGGAAGCCTCTTTTTTTCTCTGTATATTTGTGTATATTTGGGGTGAAATCTTGATCATCATCATCACTCCAATACGTCAGTATGTGTTATGTGTCATGTGGTTTTCTCCATATATTTTTTAAGGTAACTGAAAAAATCCCCTTTATAGGAAAGCTTTGTATTTTTCCCCTAAAATTCCAGGTAAAAGTGGGGAAATCTGTGACAATCACACACAATCCACAGTACAGTTGGTAGCATGATTCGGACTGCAGAGACATTCTACTGCATGTCTCACAGTCATTCCCTTTCTTTTTACTGCTTTAAATGGGGAAAAAATCCTTTCCAGGAAGCCCTTTTTTTTATCTTAATTTCAGGATACGGGTGAAATCTGTGATCACCCAGCACAACTTTTACATGCACTTGGGGGAAAACCCTTCTCATTACTGCAGTAACTGGAAATAATCCTTTCCAGGAAGCCTCTTTATTTTCTCTGTATAGTTCAGTGTATATATTGGGTGAAATCTGTGATCAATCATCAGCACAATCCACAGTACAGTCGGTAGCATAACTCGCACTGCAGAGACATTCTACTGCGTGTCTTGCGGTCATACCCTTTCTTTTTACTGCAGTAACTGGAAATAATCCTTTCCAGGAAAAACCCCTTCAT
>JAODAL010075642.1:0-13912 GCA_025379985.1 Phyllomedusa bahiana | reverse complement strand
TTTTTTTTTTTTTTTTGGAGATTGGGGAACGGGGGTTTTTTGGGCCCTTTGCGTGGTTCATACTTTTTAATTCAAAATTTTAAATCAGTTTGTAATAAAAAGTTTGGGGGAATGAAAAAAATTTGTTCAGCTTTTTTCGGGGAACCAACCATGGAGTTTTATTTTTTAAAAAATTTAAAAATGGAGTGTGGGTTGGTTGTTTATACCTGAGGGTTTTTTGGGCAAAAAAGTTTCCGGATTTTTACAGCCCCAGTTTGTTGGGTTTTTTCCAACGGGGTTTCCCTGAGAGGGGGAAAACTTAGGTTTTTTTAATTTGAATTTGTTGTAAGTCGGAAACGGGTTATTTAAAATTTTCCAAAAAAGGGGTTTTTTTTTTTTTGTGGCAGGGGGGGTTTTTTTGTAATGTTTTGGCCTTTTAAGAAGTTTTTCCCCAATTTTCCCTTTCTCGGGCGTTGGTTGTCATTCCACCCCTTTCTTTTGGAAAAGGGGGAAAAAACCAGAACCCAAAGTCCCTTTGAAACGGGGACCTGGTCAGGGGGGGGGAAACCTGTCCTTTTGTTTTTTCTTTTTAATTTTCATGGGGTTATAGATATTTTCCCAATTTTTTCTGAAAATCTTTAAAATGAAACATTCCCCCAAAAAACCCTTAAAATAACAGGGTTAAATCCCCCGAAAGGGTTTTTTGTAGATTTTTTGGGTTTTAAAGGAAAACCTTAAAACCCGGGAAACCCCCCCAAAAACTTCAAAAAAAAACCCCAAAATTCCCTACATATTTTTTTTAAACGGTTTTTAAAAGGGGGGTTAAAAACAGTGCACTTTTTTCCCCCTGGTTTTCCCAAAAAATTTTACAGTTGGAAAAAGGACGAAAACCAAAAATGGGGAAAAAAAAGTTTAAAGGGGGGTTAAAAACAAACGACGGATTTTTAAAAAAATTTTTTAAGGAATTTTTAGGGTTGGCGCCCAAAAACCCTTTGGGTTTTTTAAAAAGGGGGTTGGGCATTAAAAAAATTTTTTTTTCAGAAAAGTGCCATTTTCTATGATTTGTGTTATTAACTTGAATCAAAAAATTGGGGACAGGATTTCAAAAAAAAGGGGGTTTTTTTTTTCCCTTTGAAGTCTTTTTTTTTTGTACTTTTGTTTTTAAATGGGGTTTTTTTCCCCTTTTGTTTCATTAAATTTAAAATTGCCTTTTTTAATAAATTTTTTTAATTTTTTTAAAAATCCCCCAAAACTTAGAATAGGGGGCTTTTAAACCCCCCGGATTTTTCAATTTCGGGGGGGGTACAATTTTTGGGGGGAAAATCCCCTGCCCCCCTAACCCCAATTTTAAAGGGGTTTTTGAGGTTTTTTCCTAAAACCTAAAAAGGGGGGGGGGAAAAAACCCCCTTTTTCCCCCCAAAGTTTAATGGTTTTGCTGGTTGGGCGTTCCAAATTTTGTTTTCATTTGGGGCTAGAAAAAATAACTTTCCTATACATGCGATGGTGGGTCGGGGTTGGGGCCCAAAAAAAAAAGTCTTGCCTTATAGGCGTTTTGCCATCAGGGCTTTTTTTTGAATATGGAAACTAGGGGAGACAAAACACCTAGCAAGATTTACAAAAAGGAAACAAGAAGAGCAGCAAGATCTATCTTCCGTGGCTGTAAGGGGTTGTCCCGGTCAAAAATTTTTTGGTGAATGGGGAGGTGAGTTTTTGGGTTTTTTTTTTTTTGGGAGCGCAACAATTGCAATAAAATTTTTTAAAATGGAAAAACTTCAGTATCTACTTTTATTTTACAGTAGATGGTCAACGTCAAATGCCCCAAAAACCAAACCCCTACCATAAAGTAAGAAAAACAATAAAATACTTTATTGGAAAACAAAATTAAAATAAATATGTTAAAAAAGAACAGGTAATGTGGGAATACAATATAAAGTCATAAAAAGGTCATAATAAGGGGAGTCAAAAGTCCCAAGACAGCCTTTTATTTCAGAAAAAAAAAGGAAAGGGGCCCATGAAATAAACCCCCCAAATAAAAAGGTGAGGGGGCAAATCTTTTAGGCTTGTCCGAACAGGGGGCCCTCTTAAGCTACGATTTAGATCAATGGCAAGTTTTTTCAATTAAAAAGGGGGGTCATGTAGCAGATCAAAAAAGACCAGATTTACAATATTTTGTGGGTTTAAAATTTCAACCAAAAAGTTGTAACAACAACAAAACCCAGCTTGTGACGTGTTCAATGTGTTTGGTGTGAAAAGAAATAAAGGGGCTGGATCCCAACTTATGAACCCCCATGAAACTTTTTGGGAATGTTGAAACCGTTTAGGCTTAGAGTAACTATGGGCAAAAAAGTGGTTTTAGATAAACAGGTTTATAAAATTTGGCCCCTTTTTGTTGATAACTTTAGAAAACCCTGAAGATATTGAAAATTGACTACAAATTGATTTTGATAAATTCCGGTCTTTGATTTGCTACATGGCCACCTCCCATGAAAAAAAAATTGACTCGATCCAATATGAGGCCTGTTCCGACATAGCCCAAAAGATAGGCCCCCCACCATTACTTGAGGGGTATTCAGATTTTCAATCATTTTTAAATTTTGCTTTTAAAAATAAAAGGGTGTTCTGGAAAAATTTGACTCCCCTGTTGTTTCAAAAAATGGATTCAGTGTAGAAAACAACAGTTGATTAAAACACCGAAACAGGGGAGTACAAAAAAAACCTTCCTCTAAGTAACCCTACCATTACAATAAAAAAAAAAAAAAGACCAGTGAATATAGACCTAGAAGGAACGTGGAAGCCCAACACGCGTTTCCCCCAGCTTTTTTTTTTCTTTTTGTATTGGGAAGGATTCTGATGTAGGATATGTTGTTCTTTCTGTGTTTGGGTGATTTATTAACATTTTTATGCTCTCTAAACCTTTTTATATACTATAAAACCCTGTAACAGCGTTATATTTGATGGGCGGCTATGTCAATTCTTTTTTCTATTTTCAATATCACAAGTCATTAGGGGGAAAGGAGTGAGAAGTCAAGCGGGGGTTCTGTTGAATGTAACAACCCTCAATTTGTTTGCCCACTGCGGTTCGGAAAAACAAAAAGGGATATTTCCCAAGCCAGCTCGCAAATCTGTTCAGCCAAAACCCTAAGGAGGATTTTCCTTTCGAGCCATCTTGCCTCCCACTCAGCCAACCCAGCATCACTCTTCTGAGGGGGGCAAAACCCCAAAAGGGCTGATACAGATGAGTGATGCTGGTTTGGGCAAATTCCTTTTTTGATTTCAAAAGGAACCAGTGGGTCAAAAGCAAATTGGGGATTTGTTAATCAACAAGGTTTGAGTTCTCAGCCCCTTTCCCATAATCCCTTGTTATATGCAGATGTTTTCGTGGGTGCAAGAGGCAATTTTGAATCCCAGCCGTTATAGGCGCTTCCAAAGGAGAGATCTTCCCTTTTCATTTTCCATTTTTTTTTTTTTTTTTTTTCCTTAAATCATGTATTCTTTTGTTTTTACTTTAGTTAGGTGTTTGGTGTTTTGGGTTGTTATATTGTCTATTATTTTCCAACTATTTGTGTTGGCGTCTTTTATTAGATGGATAAACCGTCTAGGGTATTATAAAGTCATGTGTGTTTTCCTAAAGCAAATTTTTCCCCCTTTCAGAAATGATGTGAAAATATGGAAATAATATAAATACATTGGGGGGTAAGTATCTGGTATAATTTACATTTCTGGTTTTTCCTTTTTGAAGCCCCCGACAATTCAAAGAGCTAAAAGATGGTGGAAGTTCCCCTCTGTTGTATTCAGCTGGTTTTGGCCCACCAGTAAGGGGTCTTGGGGGGAAAAAGTTAAGAGAAAAAAGGTTTTTGAGTTGGTGGCGCTCATGTTAAAAATTTTTTTTTTTGTTTCCAACCCCTCGGGAAAACACCCTTTAAAAATTTTTGGGTTTTAGGATTAGATTTTGGAAAAATGGTTGTCCCCCCTGTATGTAAGGGGGTGAACAAGCTTTTTTAGTACATAAAATTTATAGGTCTTTTCCCAGAATCTGGGCAAAAAGCAAAAAATCAGTAAAAACCCAATTTCTTTTTCATTCAGCCGGGGGGGCCACAATGCGGATAAAACACAAGGAAAAGAAAACTGTTTTTTTTGGAAAAAAAATTTTGCAATCTCCAATCCCTTCAAAATAAAACCTTGAGGATTTTTTCTCCCCTTCCCGGGAATTTGCACAGAATTTTTTTAATTAAAGGTAACGGACATGAATAATCCCTTGATATCCCCCTCAATGAAAAAAATACACAGATAATAACGTTCCAGTATAGAGATAGATACGGGAGTGCAGGGGTACTGGAAAAACACTGTTGCCTTTAGGAAATAATACAGTGTTGTAACGTACATGGCATAATAAAACTATGGTGCGAGCTATAAAAAAGTGATGCAGATTTGGATTTTGGGGTACAAAAGGGTTTTGTGCAGCTTTTGTCAGTAGGTGATGAAGGTTTTCTCACCCACTTTATAAAAATGTGTCCCGTGTGAGACACGAGATGGTCCAATTTTTTCTCAGTTCCCCCACTATAAAAATTGTCAGGGATTATTTGCACTTTTTTTGCACAAAATTCTGTAAAGACAAAATTTCCATAAATTCTGTAATTTTTATAAAATTTGTGGTAAGGGGCGTCGCTGGGCTGTTTTTTTTGGGGGTGGGGGAAAACCGAATAAAAACCCCCTGTGCCCGAGTTCCCCGGCTCCAGGCCTCGGGCGCGGGGCCCGGGAAAGCCCCGACGGGCTCTTCAGCTGCATGTCGTCCGCTGGACGCAAACAGTGGGGGGCTTCTGCGGGGGGAGAGCAAGCGTCCGGTTCCGCAGACAGGGGTCGGCCCCGCGGGGTCCTTCCCCGGGGGGGGGGGGGGGGCTGCCGGGTCCTAACAGCGCTGAGGCCCCGCCCGCGGCCCCGTCGCCCTCAGGGGCCCAGCTTGCGTTTGATGTGATGTCATCGCGGGGCCTTCCCTGTCCTCGGGCGCACACAGCGGGGTTCATGGTTTGTGCCCCCGGGGGAGCTCCCGGGATGAGCGCGGGCTGAAGAGGGGGGAGCCCCCGCTGGGGGGAGTTAAGGTGGTATTTTTGTTGTTATTTTTATAGGGGTTTATGCCTAAAGTCCCCCCTAAAAATCGCCTTGCCCCAAAAACCCTCCCTGTGGCCCCCAAAACTGCCTTTTGCCCCTAAAATGCCTCCCTGTGACCCCCTTACCCCTGCCCGGGTGCCCCTATAAGCCTCCCTGGGCCCCCCTATCCCGGGTTTGTGGCCCCTATTACGGGCCTGGGGCCCCCTTACCCCTCCCTGGGGCCCCCTTATTTTACTGCCTGTGCCCCTTTAATGCCTGCCTGGGGCCCCCCATACCCCTGCTGGGGCCCCCAATATGCGGGCCTGGGGCCCCCCATACCCTGTCTGGGGGCCCCCTATAAAATGCCTGTGCCCCTTAATCCCTTCCTTTGGGGCCCCAATTTTGCTGCTTGTGCCCTTTTATACCTGCCTGTGGCCCCCTAAAATGCCCTGTGCCCCCCATATACTCCCCTGTGCCCCCTTTTAAACTGCCTGTGCCCCCAAATCCTGCCTGTGGCCCCTTTACCCCTCCCTGGGGCCCCCAAATTACCCCTGCCTGGGGCCCCCCCAAAATGAGGGCCGTCCCCCTTTTTTCCCTCCCTGTTCCCCCTATATCCCGGGCTGTGCCCCCATATACCTGCCTGTCCCCCCTTTTATCCCTCCCTGGGGGCCCCCATATACCCTTTCCCCCTTATTGCCCCCATTTACTGCCTCAGTCCCCTTTTATAATGCTTGTGGCCCCATATACTCCCTCATTGCCCCCATATCCCTGCCTCAATGCCCCAATTTTACCGGGCCTGTGGCCCCAATATGCCGGTCCCCCTTTATTGCCTGGGGCCCCCCTATTTATTGCCTCAGTCCCCTTTTAAACTCCCTTGGGGCCCCCATATCCCTCCCTAAATTTGCCCTTATTCCTGCCTGTGGCCCCATATACTCCCCTGTCCCCCCCTATCCCTCCCTGTGCCCCCTATACCTCCCTGAGGGCCCCCTATATATCCCTCAGTGCTCTTTTTTATATCCCTCAGTGCTCTTATTTACCTGCTAAAGTGCCCCTATATATGCCTCGTGCCCCCATAAAACTCCCTCAGTGCCCCCTTTATACTGCCTGGGGAAAACCCCATATACCTGCCTTTTGGCCCCCTATACCTCCCTGGGGCCCCCATAAAACTGCCTTTTGGCCCCCATTTATGTTTCCCAGTGCCCCTATATACCTAACTGAGGGGACTGTTTTTAACCAAAAAATTTTAATAGTTGCTGGAAAATGTGAGGATTCAAAAGATTTTTGTAAAAAATTCCTTGGGGAGTATTGGCCGGGAGCAAAGCATGAAGGTGTAAAACCCGGATGGAGAAAAAAAAGGGAAAGTGAACGACGCGGGAATTAAAAAATGATTTTCCCCGGTGAGTCCACTAAATGTAAAGCAGTGTAATACTTATATGTCTGCAGAGTTCCCACTACAATAGTTTTCTACCACTATCTGGTACTATATGGGGGGGGTGGTATATGAAATCAGACCCTGTGTACCGCGGGTAGTCACATGTGGGGGGGCACGTTCGGTCAGGGTTTTTGGGAGGATTATTTGAGCCTTAAATAGTAATAGTTTTTTGGGGGTTTTGGTTTTTTTGGAGTTTTTTTAGTCACAACATTGTCTGGTAGATTTGCTCCATGTTCGGTGGATTTTTTTGGTGGGCTGTTTAGGGGTATTGTCTTTGGGAAAGGGGAGAAATTCTGAAAAAATAAATTTTTTCATTGGGGATTTTTATGTACAAATGACTGCTGGGAGGGGTTGGGGCGGGATCTTTTGTAGGGTGTGCAGAAAATTGTGAAAGGAACAGAAGGTTTTTTTTTCTGTAAAAAAAAATCCGCGTTTACAATGGGCGGGGGGGAAAAAAACAAAGGGCCCCGAAACCCCGGATGTTTTAGGACCCCAGAAAAGCCCCCGAATGTGGTTTAAAACCTCTTCCCACCCCACCCAACCCCGGGGCCCCCTAAGAATTAGCAAAGGGGTGAAGTGTTTGTTTTAACCCCGGGGGGCTTACCGTTTGGGCAGGCCCGGGATGTGGAAAACCCCTGGGGGCACCGCAAAACAGTGGGGATAAGCTGCACCAAGGAGCAGAGTCTAAAAATAGCCCCCCGGTGAAAACCCGAGCCCCGGGTTTAAAATTGCTGCGTTGGGAACACTACCAAATCGCTACCTGATGTGACTTGCTTGGCGGTGGCATCCGAGTTGTGGTTTGGTAAAATCTGAAAACATACTCGTTGTGGGGACAGGCAGGCAGGCAGGGGGAAAAGGGGGAAAGGTGTTTGGGCAAGGGAGGGAGGTTTTGTGTATGTTCCCACACTTCAAGGACGTTTTTTTTTTTTGGGTCAGAAAAATGCGCCACTCAGGTGTTCTTCTTGTAAGGGTATGGGTTTACACGGGGTAATTGCTGCGCCCCACAGTCAAGGGGCGCAATTAAACCAGGTGATTTGGCAGCGTTGTTAAAAATGCGGTACTTCCCCCGACCCCGGGGGGGCCTGCAGCCCGCCCGCCCCCTTGACATTCCCTTACTCGGGGGCGCGTTTTTCGCCCAAAGGGAATTGAATGTCATTATTCCCCCTGCGTACAGTTTACGATCGTATTGTACGCCCGGGGGGGGAGGAGGGGGTTAAAATTTATAATTCTCTATGAGAAAATGTGGTTACCGTATTTTTTGCATGTGTTAACATACCCTAAAGTGCAATCGAGGGAGGGCGGCCCCCTTCACTTTCTTTCCCCGTCCCCTTTTTTCTGCCCGGGTCTAATTCACAGCAGGGGGGAGGGGAGGTAATATAGCTCTCTATGGAGCTAAAGGTTTCTGTAATTACAAAGGGCGTATTTTGGGGGCATTGTAAGCACAAATTTCGCCCCAAATAGTCCTTAAATAAGCCGTGGGGGAACAGTACCCCGGTACACGGAAGGGAAAAAGCACAAAGGGGGAAAAAACACTTTCCCTTTAAGGCTTTTTAGTGTATGTTGATTCGAAAGGGAACCAAGGGGGGGGGCAGGACCTTAAATAGGGGGCAGCGCCCCTTGATAGCAAATCACCCGGAGCAAAGGGCCCCTTTAAAAATTTTAAAAACATTTCTGGCCCCACTCCTTATGGGAACGAGGCACAGGTCGTGGCGCCTCTCGCAGCCGAAGGAAAAGGAGGTTCGGGGACTTGGGGTGTGAATCGTTGTTGGGGGGTCGAGGGCAAGGATGTGGGGCAGTGCACCCGTTTTTGGTACACTTTCTTTTCATATATATGTTTTTGACAGAGGCTATACATTTTTTTTGTTGGAATTGATGCCACAAATATCCCCCAAAGGGCCCCATGTATGAAAACTGTCTAAAAGTAAAACTGTCTCTGGGTTTTGGAAAAGCAAACCCAAACAAAGCTATAGGGAAACCCAAACAGCGTCATAGAAACCCCTCGGTCCTTGCCAATCGAGGCCCCTAACCCAAACCCCGAGGGCCCTTTTAAGGGAACCCAAAAAAGAGTCATTTGCAACCAAAAAATCGAGCTCTTTTTAAAACCCAAAAACAGAGCCCATAGAAAACCCGAGTCCTAGGGAACCCCAAGGAGCTATAGGGAACCAATCCCCTTCCCTGTAACAAAAGCCCTTTGAAACCCATAAAAGCTCATATCAAAACCCAAACGAGCCCATAGCAACCCCAAACGCGTTCATAGCCCAAACCCAAACAGGCCCCATAGCAAAAACCCAAACAAATCTCTGATTTTGGGTTTTTATGGGGGAACCCAAAAAAAAGTCTTTTCTGCCAAAAAAAGTTTTAAATTTATTTAAAGGCCCCAATTTAAATTTTAAACCCCCCCCAAAACAGGGGAAAAGTTAAAGTAGTTATGTCCCAGGGACAATTTCCGCCCCCAAAATAAAAACCCTTATATCCAAATAGAGGAAAAAAAATACCTTTATGTCACAGTCAAGGGAAAAATAAACACAGTGGGATCACCCTTTTGTGTAATAAAGACGATTTAGGGAAAAGACGGGGAAAAAAAACCAGTGAAGTCACAAAAGCAGAACGGAAAAGTGATGTCAAAAGTACACAATTTTATGCACAAAGGGTAAATTTAAAATAGGATGTCATTGGACAAAAGGTTTCAAAAAATAATAAACAGTTTATGGTTTACAATACAGGAAAAACAGTGACAGGAATACGGGGGTGGGTTTACACTGGTTTTCACCCTAAAAAAATTCCAAAAATGTACCCCAAAAAGCGGGTGCGTGTTTGGATATGTTTTATGTGCAGCGAAACGCACCTTATAGCTTTAAATTGAGTATTTTGCTGTGTAAGAACCCATCAAGAAACTGAATGGGCAAATTATTTTGATCGGAAACCGTTAAACGCATTGAAAGGGTTACGGGTTAAAAACACCCCATTTTCGAAAGATGACAAAGCGGTTTTTAAAAGTACTTTCATTGTAAATACAATGAACCCTTGGGTTTAATATCTTTTAGGGGCCCCCTTTTTTAAATACGTAAAACATACCCGAAAACGTATTCAAAAACGTTGTGGGGAACATCCCCCACGGGGACAGGAATAAAAGAAAACAAGTACAATGATGTTTTCAGTACCCATTGGTAAAAATTGTGATTTTCACGTTTCAGGAAAAAGAAACACAGCAAAGGATATAGGCTAGTGAAAGTCACAATACAGGAATCGGTTTGGTTTCAGAACCGGGGGTAATTTCACACAGTGATGTTTACAATACAGAGGTAAAAAGGTTGGTAAAGTACAGGAAAAATACACACAGTGTGTCACTTTTCAGAGATACAGGTTGGTACAATACAGGGGGGAATACACACAGTGGATTTTAAAAAATCAGAGGGTTTCAGGTTGGTACAAAACAGGGATTTAATTTAAAACAGTCATGTAAAAATTTCAGGATTAAAGGTTTTGGGACAGAACAAAGGGAAAAATTTCAACAGTGATGTCCCAAATTTCAAAAGATAAAAGGGGTTTGGTTTTCAAAACAGGGTAATACACACGTCATGTCACAATACAGAGTTAAAGGGTTTGGTTTCAGAAAAGGAATAATACAAAACAGTTTATGTTCCCCAATACAGAGATAAGGGGTTTGGGACAAAAGGGATAATACCAAGTGATGTCACCCAATTTAAAAGTTTCAGGGGTTTGGGACGTACAGGAATAGTACACCCCGTGATGTCAAAAAAAACAGGGATAATACACACAGTGATGTAGGTTTTGGGACAAAAACAGGAAAAATATTCAGTGATTCCCCAGAAAAAGGAATTTAAAACACCCCAGTGGGTCCCCCAAAACAGAGGGTTTCTGGTTGGTACAGAACGGCCCTAATACACAGGGATGTCACAATTTAGAGATTCAGGTTGGTAAAAGTTTTTGGAGTAATGACACAATTTTGTTGCAATACAGAGTAAGGTTGGTTTCGAAACAGGGCATAAAAATACAGTGATGGGCACCCGAAAAGGGAAAATACAACAGTGATGTAAAATCGAGAAAAAGTTGGTACAGTACAGGAATAATACAACGTGATTTTTCACAATTTAAAAAGTACTGGTTGGTTTAAAATACAGGGGAAAAATACACAGGGATGCACCAATTTAAAAGATTTCAGGTTGGGGCCGTACAGGAGTAATTCACACAATGATGTCCAATAAGAAAATTTCGGTTTTTGGGACAGGGAAAAGGCATAAAAAAACGTGATGTCACAGACAGGAAAAAATACACACCGTGATGTCACAATAAAAGAGATTCGGTTGGTCCCGTAAAGGGTTTAAAACACACAGTGATGTCCCCAAAACCGAGATACTGGTTGGGACAGTACAGGAATAATACACAGTGGGTTTTTCACAATACAGAGTACAGGTTGGGGAAAAGTACAGGAGTAATGCCACACAATGATGTTTGCCCAAAACGAGATAAGGTTGGTAAAGTACAAAGGGGTAATGACACAAAAGATGTCGAATACAGAGATTTCAGGTTGGTACAGTACAGGAGTAAGCAACAGTGATGGGCGCAATACAGAGATACAGGTTGGTACAGTAAGGGGGTAACGCCCCAAAAGGTTTATGTCAAAAGAACAGGGATTTAAAACAGGCCCAATACAGATTTGTAAACCCCTTGATGTCAAGTATAGAAATAATTAAAGGGGGTTGTTACAGACGTTGACGGCACAGATGGGAACCCTATCAAGTCAACAGTTTTGGGGGGTCTCCCTTAGGATGAGCACCTATCCTGAGAACGATCCCCAAAACCTTTCCATTCTGAGCAGAGAGGGGGTCAGGACTCTCCAATTGAAATGAATGGGAGTTCTGAGTACAGCCAAGCGGCGTCGCTCCCAGAGGTGAGACCTGCAACCATCTGACATTGAATTTGGGCCCCCGAGCACCAGTCCAAGCAAATTTTCATGCGAAACAAATATTTTTGGATTAATAAAAGGTAAGCAGGAAATTTTTAATAAAAAAGAAAATTATTGCTCTTTCTAAAGACTCAATAATTGATGCATTTTTGCAGTGCTATATTGTATTGTATTTTTTTTTAAATGATTGTCCGGACTAAAAAATTTGTATGGTTAATCGTACATAGGATCTCCAACCGTATCTTCCACTGTTCCCCATGTTGGGAGTTGTAGTTTTGCAACAGCCACAGGTTGGAGTCTTCTGGTCTATAGCTAACAACAGCTTATGTTTCAATGTAAGACGTATTAGTAAAGAAGACCAGTATATTTCTATATGTTTTAACAATTCCCCTTCTGGGGAAAATTGGGGTATTGCTTCTCTTTCCAATCCATGAAGTTGGGGGTGGATGTTAGAGAGAGCTCTCTGCGACATGGTCAGCCTCTGTGTACAAAAGGGAGTGTGAATGAGTGTATAGGGGTATATGGACTACTACATCAGAAAGCTATAGGAAGCAGACATTCTCATTGGTCATCTGCTATGGGCACCTAGATGGCAGATGTTTCTGCAGAAGTCAGTATGGTGGCACTTTTGAAGAAAAAGAATGAGAACCCTAGCCCATTCTACTAAATGCATGATTTGTATGCCCGTTCAAATGGTGCAAATGTGGTATATTTTGGGCTATTCCCCCTACAGAAATGCAGGACTCCTACACAGTGTGGGTTGCCTCGGGCCCACCAGTGATATTTCATTCCTGTGGCCCACCAGTGAGGTTGTTTTGGGGCCCCAACAAAAAATTTTCTTTCCTGTGGCCCCCGGAGGTTGATTCTGGGGCCCCAAAAAAGATATTTCTTTCCCGGGGCCCAAATCGTGAATTTCATTTGGGGGGCCCTCCAGTAGAGTTGATTTGGGGGGCCCCCCAGGGTATTTTTTTCCCGGGGGCCCAACGTGGGTTGATTTGGGAACCCAACAGTGATAATTTTTTTTACGGGGGGTCACCATGGGTTGATTTGGGGGCCCACCAATGATATTTCATTCCGGGGGCCTCCAGTTAAGTTTAATTCTGGGGACCCACCTGCCGGCCCCATAGACATTCATTACTAGCGGCGCGTATTTGCCGAGTAAATTTTAATGTCACTTATCTTCCCCCGAGCGAATTGTTTCCAGCGGGGGGGAGAGGAGGCGTAATCCATAGTTTCTTGAGAATGGGATTTCCGAATGCTGGGGGGGAGTATTCTCTCTCCGTTTGAGCGAAAAAAGGCCCCAAAAAACGTCCCCTTTAAGCTTGTGAACAAGCCTTTTTAGGGCGAATACACGCCCTATAATGAATGTTTTGGGACCAGTGGGGTGCCTGCCCCCCCCTGGGGAGCTCCCCCAAATCCCCGGGGTAATTTGTGGGGCGCAATTAGCCCCCCAATTTTGCCATGTGAAAATAGCCTTAAAGGCCCCCGGGGGTTTCCCATTTCCTTTTTTGGGCCCCCGTCCGAAAAATGCTCCCACTGCTGATTTACTGTATGTTTTAAAACTAACAGATATCCCACCTAATATTCTCCCCCGTCTTCCCCTTTCTGTGCCATTAAAAATTTGGTAAATGCTCAGCTCTCCCCCCCTCCCGCTATCCCTGGATTTTTTGTTTACAATTTAAGCACACAGGGGAGAAGGCGGATACAGGGTGCTGGACAGTAAGGAATATGCCACCTTCCATGTACATGTGCACAAAGGAAGAAAGTCAATGAACCTGGCGGGAAAGGGGGGGTAACTTTCCTTGGTTTAAAGGAGAAAGTAATACTGTAAAATATCTGCAATAAACACAAAACAGAAAATTGTACATGTTAGGAAATGTCCAGGAAATCGAGGTGGCGGAACTTTCTTCTGAACAAGATTTTTGGGAGAAAACTATTTGAAGAGTCCCAGCTGTGAATAAAACAAATCAAAGCGTATAGTACACAAATACAGCAAACTGAATAAAACAAGGTAGGGCCGGACTTATTCATGATCTGGAAATATTTTGATAATCTATTCTTCATTGTATAAAAGGATCACTTTTGAGGCCGCCCTAGTAAAAGGGTACAAGTTTTAAACAAAAAAGGCCCAAAGGAAAAACCTATAGAAATTTCAAAAAGCGATCTCTGTTTTTTTTTGTGCTTTTGGACTTGCAACAGAAACCTCGTGTATCCCCGCCCCCTTGTATTAAAGGGGGTTTCCCGTACTTTCCTATTACCCTTTAAAAGGGGTGTCTTACCCATTAAAACTGTAAACATGTGGTAAAGGTAAATAAATCTTTACAAATACATTGCTGTTTTTTATTTTTTGGTTTTAGGCTAAAGATTTTTATCTCCTCTTTGTTACCAAACTCTTAGGTTACGACCCTCTTAATGCTTCATTTTCCCCAGCCCCCGGCCCAGATGGTCGCTCCCCGTTGTGTTTTTTTAAGCGCTCACGAGGGTTGTTT
>JAODAL010075641.1:0-13912 GCA_025379985.1 Phyllomedusa bahiana | reverse complement strand
CCTGTTTACTGTGTCTCCGGGCCCGCTAGATCGCCAAAACAAGTCAGCGGACCCAGATCAGGACCCCTCTACAACATGGGGAGGATATGTATCATAAAACCAAGACCTAAAAGTATGTTGATATACTAACGTTCCACCGAATAATGAGTCTGAGCGCTAATATTAAATATATACAGAAACCTACACTACCAAACCATACAACTTGTATTACAATGTTACTCCTAACATATAATCAATGTATACATGCCACCTCTAATAACCCAAATAAAAAATCCTGTTAATGTATGTAATGATTAATAATGATACAAAATTTCATTTCTGGCATTCAAGCCGTTAGGTGAAATAGTGTCCAAAATAGTCATCCAGAAAGCCTCCTTATTTCTAAGAGGATACCGTATATTACCTTCTCTTCTAGATAGTGTAACCCTCTCAATAGCCCTGAAGTATTTGTTACTGGAGTTATATTCTGTAATAAAGTGGCGTGCCGCATTGGAAATTGCACGAAAACCCGGATTCTGTATATAGTTCAAGTGTTCACATATTCGTATCTTACATTTTCTCGATGTTGAACCCACATAGAATAAATTGCACTCTGTGCATTCAATTAAATAAATAACCGATGTGGTGTTGCAATTTAAATATTGTTTGATATCAAAAGATTTGCTATGTACATTAAATGTTTTTATAACTTTAGAAGATAAACAAGTTTTGCAGGGATATGCCCCACATCTGTAAAAGCCACATTGCTGTAGCCATGTCGTATTTGTCTGATCTGACCGAAAAATATTTTTTGCAATACGATTGCCAATAGTTAATGGTCGTTTGGCAACGACACGGCAACCTTAGGATAAAATACTATATAGAATAGGGTCATCATGTAGAATAGGAATATTGCATAAAATTATGTTTTTAATCTCTGAAAACTGCGCACTATTGTTGATAACCGAAGGCATGAAAGGTTTCTGTTGATACTGTTTAGAAACATTTAATAGGTCAGCACGAGATTTGCTATCCACAATTGTGCGTGCACAACGTAATGCCCATTTGGGATATCCTCTAGCGCAGTGTTTCTCAACTCCAGTCCTCAAGACCCACCAACAGGTCAAGTTTTCTGGATTGCCTCAGTATTGCACAGGTGATGTAATTATTGTCCATGTCCTGAAAACATGACCTGTTGGTGGGTTTTGAGGACTGGAGTTGAGAAACACTGGTCTAGACGCTAAGGCGTCTAAAAAATATTTTGAGATTCCATATTGAAATCTTGCTGTGAAGTACAATTGCGCTTTGCTGTAGTGAGTTCCCCCACAGGTACAGACAGACGAGTGTGTCTTGGATGGTCACTCTTATAATGCAAGATCGTGTTGCCTGAAATTTCTTTGCGAAATGACTTAGTGCTAACCTTATGTCCATGTTGTCCTGATAATTGTAAATCCAAAAATGCCATGTGTTGGATGTGTATTGTGTGTGAAAGCGAGATTGCATGGATTGTTGTTCAAATATTGTATGAAAGTGTCAATATGTTCCCTTGAACCCTTCCACACAAACAACATGTCGTCAATGTACCTTCCATACCACTGGACATCGCCCAAAAATGGATTAGTGTCAGAAAAAATATACATGCTCTCGTACCATGCCATAACCAAATTTGCTAACGACGGAGAGAATTTTGCCCCATATGGAAACTCCACGTAACTGTGAATAATATTTACCATCAAACAAAAAATAGCTATGCGTCATTAAATATTTGACAGTCAACGTAATGAAAGATTGTAGTTCCATGGAGAAATCACTTAAAAAAGCAAAATGAAATTCTAAAGCACGTAAGGCGATGTCCAGCGGTATGGAAGTATACAAGGACTGGACATCACAGCATATCCAACTAAACTCATCCTGCCAGGTGACATTGGCCATGCTATTAAGTACATCTCTTGTATCTTCTAAAAATCCAGAAACACGTTTAACAAGTGGTTGAAGACAAAAATCTAACCATTCACAGAGCGGCTCATTGAGGGACCCAATCCCAGAGACAATAGGTCTCATTGGAGGACAATTTTTGTTTTTATGAATTTTAGGCAATCCATATAATTAATGATGGAATGATGGGATCCATGACCCCTCAAATGATCCACCTGAGACATAGAAAAAATGCCTAATGTCAATCCCTCTTGCAATAAAGCATTTAGTTGATCCTGAAATGAAGATGTTGGATTATTGGCAAGCAACAAATATGCATCACAGTCCGACAACAATGACAACATTTGAGATAGATACTGAGAGTTTTTCATGATGACAATAGTCCCTCCTTTCTCTGCCATCTTGAATTGCACATCCGACATACTTTGCAAATCTTTTAATGCCAGTTTTTCTTGCCGTGATAAATTGGCTGCAACCCCTTGATGCGACCCCTCTAGTTGTTTAAGCTCTCTAATAATAACATTTTGAAAGGTATTCATGGACTCAGTTCTAGCCTGAATGAGATAAAAGTAGGGATTCTTGGTACCAAACTGAGATAAAGAAACTTTCACGGTCTCCTGAACATCGCTGAGATTCTGTAGTGTTTGAAGTGTCATTTGTTCTTGAAAGTTAAGCCCTGAAAACTGATTTTCCACCTTTTGAATTAAATTGACATGTTCGCATTCCTCCTTTTGATGAAAAAAATTTCTTTTGACTGTCAGGTCCTTAATAAACTTATTTATACTTTTAATAGTAGAGAACAAGTCAAATGGTTGTCTGACCACAAAGTTGAAGCCTCTTTTTTAAAACCTTTTCTTTAATGAACGTCAAATCAATATTTGCTAATATTCAAAATGTCAATGTCCTGATCAGACCCTTGAATGTCTATTTGATTTTCCTGGTTTGCATTTTGGTGACATTTGGGGTGTTTCCTGCCGCCTCTACGGTTTCTCCGTTTTTTTACTTCTCCTGTGGTGCATTATTGGAGGACATACTGGCGTTACTGGCACCGCTAGACGTCACACTGGCATTGTCGTCAGAGGCATCATAAGGATCAGATGAATCAGAGTCAAAACTGACCCTATTGTTTTTCTTGCTTCTGGAGTATCTCCTATTATATCCCCTGGTATTCCGTAAGATTGATCTCGGAAAATTTTGTGAGGATGATCGACTTCAGTTGCATACTGCATTATTTTCATAGTCTGAGATATCCCTCTGGAATTTGCTCTTTTTATTAGCCATTATTGTGGTCTCAAAGGTTGGATAAATTATGCTGAAACTTCTCCAATTCCTTGGTATACTCATCCAATTGTTTAAAGCTGGATAATTCCGAATCAAGGGCAGCTATTTCCGTGGAGAGAGATTCAAGATGTTGTTCCTCATACTTCGTAATCAATCTCATAAGATTGATGGAACAATTACTCAAAATGCAGTTCCATTCTTGCAAAAATTGATCCGAGTATATAGTGGTCGGTAGTTTACGGATTCTCAATCCTCTAGGAATCATGTCCTTTTGTATGTATTTTTGTAAGGTTGTCAGATCCCACCACATTTTCAACTCTCGGATGGAAGCTTTTTCAAATTTCTTAAATAAAGTGCGCATGTCATGATGTTGTTGACTGGGTGGATCATTAGAATCAAAAACTTGTGCTGCCTTTTCCATTCTGGTTAAAGGCACAAGAGTCGCCATGTTATAAGACAAATATATATTCCAAATAACTGGTAATGATAAACCGTTACACCAGTAATGAAATTGTGGAGTGTGTGCACGGCAATGCACACAACAGGGTGTACAGGGTATATCTATAGCGTGCGTTAGGTACAGGGTATATCTATAGCGTGCGTTAGGTACAGGGTATATCTATAGCGGTGCGTTAGGTACAGGGTTTTATCTATAGCGTGCGTTAGGTACAGGGTATATCTATAGCGTGCGTTAGGTACAGGGTATATCTATAGCGTGCGTTAGGTACAGGGTATATCTATAGCGTGCGTTAGGTACAGGGTATATCTATAGCGTGCGTTAGGTACAGGTAATTATGCGGCGTTAGGTACAGGGGATACATGACTTGAACAGCATGTATTTATATATATAATATATTATAAAAAATATATATATATATATATAAAATATAGTAGAGGGTTATAAGTATTGTTAGTTTTTTATGTCTGAGTAAGTATTTGTTTGCACATTAGCTATTCCTGCGTCCGCTTTCTTTTTAATGTTTGTCTCCTCGGTAATTCACCGACTCCTCCTCCATCCACAGTGCCGCTGCTTATAAGCCCATTCAAATGGGTGCCAGCACGCTTTCTTTGGAAATGTCCACAAGATTGTCACAAGGTTTGCCCCTTAACTGTGGTCAGAGAGATCGTCAAAGCCACAATTGCCTAATCTGTCTTCACAGATCGGGAAAACTCTCTAGCCTAACAGGGAAGATTAGTTACTGCTACCTCTGATGTTTTCATTGACTCAAGAACTGCAGGTGTCTACTCGGAGTATTATTTGGGCCAAAAGTTGCAGCTCTCTGCACTACCTCAGGGTACTTAAGGCCTGGCATGTATGAGCAGGGGTACATGGGTGTCGTCAACACCCATCCTTTCTTGTGGGTCTTGTCTTGGCTTTGATTCGGTAGTCTTACTATTATCTGGACCACTGGTGATCTTTCCATTTTTACCCCTGCCTTCAGGTTTTCCTCTTCTGTTCCATTGATCCTTCTCTTGCTCATGGCTCCTGGACTCTTTAAGTGAAAAATGTGGAAGGGCAAACTAAATTTTAAAATATAACTTTTATTCCATTTAGTTAAAAGTGTGAAAAATTTTTTTTACACTAATAGAGCCAAAAACAAAATAACTACATAGCCATCTCAAAACACAGGATAATTATAACCTATGAGGTATTTACAAGGGTACAATATAGGGAATAGTGGTAGCAAAGAGAGGAAAGGAAGAGGTGAGGCCAATGATGAATAATGTTTGACACCCTATTATGGATCCTATCTACCTAATACTACCTATTAGGCTATGTTCACACGGCTTATTTCAGAACGTATTTACATCGGATTGCCGATCGTAAATACGTTCTGAAATCAGTTGCAAATAAGTGCCACTAAAGTGGGAGGGATTTGTAACTGATTTCCCGACGGATTCAACATCCCCAATTTATTGAAAGGGGTGAATCCGTCCGAAATAAAATTTACATGCACATTGTTTTCCATCCGGATTGCCGTCGTCAATCCCGGCGGCAATCCGGCACGGAAATACGCGTCGGTGAACGACGAGCCGTATTTTCGATTGAAATCAATAGAAAATAGGCTGAACTTATTCTGACTGATTTGCCGACGGATTGACGATCGTCAGTCTGTCGGCAAATCCGTGGCGAAATAAGCCGTGTGAATGAGGCCTTATGCAGGGATGTAGCGCCCTGATAAGGACGACCCTGTCCGGAACCTTATCCCTATCCAAATGTCCCTATAACCCCCTAATGCTAACAGCCATCTAACTGTCACATAAAGAAGTAATGTGAAAAAAACACAACAAAAAACTTACATACACATATACAGTTCCCACCTCATATAAGGTCTCAACATGTTTCGGTACCTACTTTACCTCATCAGGGGACAAAAATCAGTAGGCTAGATAGATGGCGAGCAGGGAGCATATGACTGATGACATGGCATACAGCTCTGGTGTGCTGAGACTCTTTCTACAATACCCTAATTTTGCTGATAAGACGCTCTCAGATCATTGCTTCTATGACTGTATAATCAATTTCCTGTCTGGGCCCCGATCTCCTCAGGTCACTTTTATCCCCTCTCATTACCGGAGACTGAGGACATATCCAGATCTATGGAAAATAATTATGCAGGGGTTTTATTCATAAATCTTCTTCCCCAACTTGAAACCTGCTTGGTGTCCTTTCTCCCCTGGATAATCTCAAGCCTTTCTCTGTTAAGTGAATGCACTTTTCATGGGTATAGGAGTCATTCTGTCTCAAAAAATCCTCTAACCGGGTACTCCGTCCATGTGCCATCTTCTCCATGTTCTCTACGGTGGAGTACAATTATTCTGTTAGGTACCATGAAATGCTGGTGCGGTAGTTTGCACTAGGGAAATGGTGGCATCTGCTGGAAGAGGATAAACATCCTATCATCACCTCTAATTGTGTAGAATTCTGGGTGTTTCTCCTTTTGGCTATCATCACACGCTTATAAAGAAACTTCTACCTCCCACGTGTGTGGCACACCAATAAAAAACTCAAGTACATTTAGTATCTTTATTAAGAACAAAAACATTGCTAATATTGATCTGTTAAGTCTTGTTTTATACTTAAAGGGGTTTTGCCACGAAAGAAAATTGATGTGGGAAGTTTGAAAATGAAATTTTTAATAACATTTTCACCATTCATTATTATTAAAAATTCTGCACCGTTTTTGTCTTGGCTGCTCCTTTAGTGATCCATTGTTTATAGCTCATCTCCAGGGGATACGACCAAGGCTGAGAGCTCCTCAGTCCTGGTCGCACATGCTCAGACATCACCTCTCTTCTCAGGTAGCTATTGAGTGTTCAAACCCCAGGTGCTGTCACTCTACTGGTGTCATTTGGACTAGTTAGTAAAAAGTCAAACAGTGCAAATAAAAATAAAAAAAAAGAAACCTCAATGAGGTCTGTGCATTGATAAAGAGGAAAAAGTGTAGCTACTTACAATGCTATACATAAACAGACCTTCCTTTGACTACAGAGAGGAAAGGCCTGGTGATGTCATTTTGCTGGGTCACATGATTTGCAATTCAAAGAGATCACACACGCCCCCTTCTGAGCACACAGAGCTGGAGGCAGGAGGTATGAAATGAGATGGTGGCAAAACCCCTTTAAACCTAGTGGTGCCTGTGTTCCCAGCTCAAATATCCACTTAGATTCTCTGCTCAAAAGTTTCTTTTGTAACTCCCCTCCTCTGTCTGATATAACCACCTTCTCAATGCCTAAGAAAGAGAAGGAACTGTGGAGGATTTAAACTGACCTCATCTCGCAGAGTCAGATAAGTGCCTTCTAATGTGCACTTTAATGGACCAGCGGTACATCCTACATGCTGTATTTTGCAAATATTACAGTTAGTCAAATATTTGACAAATTTGCGATTACAGTTAATGTAGGTGTTAATAGAGTAACTCTTGTTTTTAGAAAAGAACAATTTAGATGAATTTCAGTTGAATTTACAGGCCGCTCATATCTGATGCCCACACTTGTAGAAGCATGTCTCCTGCTTTCTATTGCTGGAGAACATGCTAGATGATATCCTAGAGTTGGTGCCTTACGTGGGACATATCTGTTGCCAGTTTGTAATAAATGTTGTAATCTACTATTAATATATAGTAATGGTAGGTGTCTCTTTATTATACTCACAATCATATTGAATTGTCGGCTGTAGGTAGTGGAAAATGTAATGCTAGAAATTGTTTTCATGTGTTTTGACGTTCAATAAATCGTTTCCTAACTTTAGATATTTTATTCCTTGCTGTACGCAAGACATTCTCTGAATAATTCCTAGATATAAGCTTGTTGCAAGCCTCTTTTTCTACTTGCCCAAAAACCTTTGCATTTGTACAGTTTCTCTTGGCTCATAGGGTATGCTATTAATGGTATGACTAGAATGGCATAAGTTCGGTAAAAAAAAATTGTGTTCCTCGTTGTGGGTTTATTGAATGGGACTACGGTGACCATTTCACCAATTATACCTATAAGGAGCCGTTCACACAGCTTATTTCAGGGACGGATTGCAGCGCAGTACGGCGCGCAATACGGCTGCAATCCGTCCCTGAAATAAGCAATCCGTCCCAGCCATTACGGTAATCCATAGTTCTCATATGGAACTGTGGATTCCATCGCTCCTCCCCGCTGAGCGAATCCGCCGGGCAGAGAGAAAGTGACATGCACATTATCCCGGCGGAATACGCGCCGTGGATAATGCATGTTTATGGGGCCGGGGAGGGTGAATATACACGCACGCACGCACACACGCACACACACACTTTTTCCTCCCACCCCGACATATAAATGTTGGCTAGGGATGGAGAAAAGCGGACACCAATTGGGGCACTGCACTTTTGCAAGAAAAAAATTCCGGTCAAACATGAAAAAGTTAGATTTAAGCATATATTCAACAGCCTCCACAATGAATGCTTGTTTATGATTCGAATAATCGTTTGAGAACAGACCTCACCATGGTCGAAGAAGTTGAGTACACGTGCTCAGCATCCTATCCAGAGTTGAGGGCTGCCAGCATTGCTGCAGAGGTCAAAGGGGTGGGGGTTCAGCTTGTCAGTGTTCAGACCATACGCTGCACACTGCATCAAATCAGAAGGAAGACTCTTCTTAACATGGTGCACAAGAAAGCCCCCCAAACAGTTTGCTGAAGACAAGCAAACTAAGGACATGGATCACTGGAACCTGTCTGATGACACCTTGAGAAACTTATTTGGTTCAGATGGTGTCAAGCGTGTGTGGGGGCAACCAGGAGAGGAGTACTAAGACAAGTGTGTCTAACTTACAGTAAAGCATGGTGGTGGGAGTGTCATGATTTGGGGCTGCCTGAGTGCTGTCTTCTGTGGGGAGCTACAGTTCATTGAGGGAACCATGGATGCCAGCATGTACTGTGACATACTGAAGCAGAGCATGATTGTTGTGTTGGTCTGCTGCTGTAGTCCTAGGTTAATTCTTTCTACTGTCTCTTCTGGTTTTGACCCTGGTTATCTTGACTGCTTCCCCTGCCTGGCTTGACCATTGCTTGGGTGACAACTTGATTGTATTCCATCTACTAGGACCATGCAGTTGACCAACTCTGCCTACTGTCTACCTCTACATTACCTGTACCAGATGTCAGGTATTGTAGCAATGGGAGATGGTGCCAGAGAGAGCATCCTGCAGTGGAGTCCAAGTTGTCTTGCATGGGTTGAGGGTGAAGACAAGGTCTTGTAAATTCCACTCCTCAGTGTAGCCATGCCAATTTCTCACAGTCTCAAGTAGGCTTTGTGACACCCTCTTTTTCTGTCAGTCTGTTGTTTTCACCATCAACGCCCTTTGTAAATGTCTAAACCCTATTTGGTAAGACTAAACCTAGTACTTCTCCCAGAGACCGAGGTTGGTCAACTAGGATTACCAGGCTAAAAGTGTCCTCTTTGAAGTTATCACCTTGGTTCATTGGTCCCTTCCGGTTCCTCAAATGCATTGACCTGGTTGTCTATAGTTGTGTGATTCCTCCTAATCTCCACATCCTGAAAAGATTTCATATGTGTCTCCAATGGCATCTGTTTTTCAACCAATTTTCCAAATGTCTTAAGACTTCCAGACCAGTGAACATTACATCCTCTTCTGAGATCAAGGTTAATCAGATCTTTAAAATGAATCTGTCGCCAGTATTTTATTTTTTGCTAATTAAAACAAGATACTGATGCATATTCTTTTCTTCTTAGGGGTTTTTATTTTCTGATTGTAGAGTTCTCAATTCAGTTGTTTGTATGTGACTGTGGGAACATCTTTCTTGCCTGCACTGCTTTTAGTAATATTTAGAGGGATGCTTTACAGCAGGTTCATGTACAAAGAAGCCTGTGAACAGGATCAGTCCCATTGACTTCTATAGGCGAGTGTTTTGCGCATGCTCTGTGACCTGGGAAGAAGTCCGTGTGCAGGGAGGGATAGCAGTGACTATCTCCTATTGTAACTGGTGTTATCTATACACATTAGTGGCCAAAGTGAAAACTGCAGGACTTAAGAATTTTTTAAATAAATTCTTAAAAAATGTGTTTAACTTAAAAACATGAGTTAAACAATAGGTCTTTTGTAATGACAGATTCCTTTTAAAGAGGTTGTCTAATTCCTCTAAAAAATTAACAGGAAACTCCTGGTAGCACAATTAAAAAAAAAAAGTTTACTCATCAGTCGGTGATTGTCTGCAGTAGTCACGTGCCTCCACTTGCATCACTATTCAGAGCTGTTCAATTAGTAAATGTGTGGTATGCTGGCATTTGTAGTTGTGGAACTTCAAGTGTCAGCATTCCACACCACACATGTACTAATTGTATGGGTGCTGAGTAATACACGTATTTAACATGTGCTGCTGTGGCACATTGGCACCTGTAGTTCCACAGCAGCAGGTAACTATAGAACTACAAGTGCCAGCATTCCACAGCAGCATATAAGAGATGGAAAGTGAGTTTAAATCTTCTAAACACAGGCACAGACAGCAAAACAAATGAAAAAACACTTCCCTGCACTATTCAAAATATTTACGGTAGTTTTCATAAATGTACCTGTTCTGACTTAAATACAAATTCAACTTAAGAACAAACATATAGTCCCTATATGTTCGTAATCCGGGGACTGCCTGTACTACATTTCCTACAAGTGTTGTTTTGTTTTTAAATAATTTTTTTAAATGTTTTAGGTTCAGATATTTTGTTTTATAAGAAGAAAGTTTAATTTTTGCAATTTATATTTTTAAAATACTTTCCTGGGGCAGCCTTATTGGCGAGACACACTTTCTTCTTGTACTGTCTCATTGGGGTTAGCTAGTGTCCAGTGGAAAAACTGGCATATTTCAAGATTCATTAAAGATTTCTTAAAAATATTAATAAGTTATTAACCCCTTAACGACCTTAGACGTATCCATACGTCCAGGTCGTTAGGGTTCACGGCACCTGACGTAGGATACGTCTGAGGATCGCCGCAAACTCTAAAGCAGAGTTCGCGCGATCGCGCGGGGTGTCAGCTGTAAAATTACCAGGGGCTGACATTCCCGCAGCGTCGGCCCGATACCCGGATCGCTCCTGGGGTGTGGGGAGGGGGCGGTTTAACCCCTTAATTATCATCGACGATCGGTCGCAATAACTAAGAGATACGCAGGATGTAGATCGCTCCTCCTGCGTCTCTGTCCGGCGGCAGCATCGCAACGGATCGTCGATCCCGTGCAGCTCCTGCCCTCTGACAGACAGCACGGAGGGCACAGAATGCTTCCGGGTTGTACTATGACGTCACGACGCGCGGCATGTTCCCTGTTGGCCATGTCCGGGCATCGGACCTAACAGTTTCAAAGGAACCAGTCGATAGCAACAAGCTATGCGACTGATTCCTATTGAATGAGAGATCTAAAGATCTCTCATTCAAATCCCCTAGGGAAAAGTAAAATAAAAATGTGAAAAATTGAAAAAAAGTAAAAAAAAGGTGAAAAACAATAAAACACAAACACGAAAAATAAAATAAAAATACGTACAACCCGCCCTTTTTTCCCTCCCCTTTACAAACGCCATCCGCCCCAGGAAAAAGATCAAAAATAAATAAGTACCCATATTTGGGTATCCGCCGCATGCGTAACGACTGCCCTATAAAATCTGTCATGTTAATTAACCCGTACGGAACGCCGGTTTTAAAAAAAATAAAAAAAAAAAAACCAAAAAAAAAAAAAAACAATCACAGAATTAAGATATTGTTCATCTCGCAAGCACATAAAATGAATAAAAAGCGATCAAAAACTCCTAGAAACTCCAAAGTGTACCAATTAAAAACGTCAGTTCATCCCGCAGAAAAAAAAGCCTTATACAGACTCTGTTTTCGGAAAAAAAAAAAATGTATAAGCTCTCAGAAGATAGCGATGCATAAATTATTGTTTTAAATACTGAAAAAAACCACTTTTCTTTTTTTTTCACAAGTGCTTCAACATAAAAAAAACTATATAAAAGGGTATCGCCATAATCGTAAGCGACCCAAAAGAGTAAAGCTAACTTATCACGGGATATGCACTGTGAGCCCTGTTAAAAATAAAAATAAAAAACACTACTAGGATTGCAGTATTTTCATCACCTGGCCTCCGAAAAATGGATTAAAAGCGATCAAAAAGCCTTGTCCCCCCAAAATGAAACAAATAAAAAACATCAACTCATCTCGCAAAAAAAAAGTCCCTACAACCGCTCCAAGCACAGCAAAAATTTAAAAGTTATGGCTCGAATAGGGCGGATGCAAAACGTATTTTCCCTGGTTAATAAAAGTGTTTTTGTATATAGTAATAAAAGCAGTAAAACATAAAAAAATAAACTAATTGGGTATCGGTGTAATCGTATTGGACCTGCTGAGTAAACTACCATGTCATATATACTGTACAGTGACCGCTATAAAAAATAAAAATAAAAAACACTACACCAAAGATTGCAGGTATTTATGTTCAAAACATCTCAGAAAAACCTTAAATAAAAAGTGAACATAGCATCATATCACCCCATAAAGTGTACCAATAAAAACTTCCAACTCATCCCACAAAAAACAAGCCCATACACCATCTCTGCACACCGGCAAAATACAAAAGTTATGGCTGTCAGATAGGACAACAATAAAAAACGCAATTTTTATAGAACGTGATGTTCTACTGTGTAAAAAGTAATAAAACATAAAAAACTATAAAAAATCTATATCATTGTAATGAAAAACCGCCCCCCCATATAAATTTATAAAATTCATTACACGCACCGGAATGCTGTAAAATTTAAACTCAAAAAAACAATGCCCAAACGGGTTTTCCCCCCCCTTTTTCATTGCCCAATGCAAAAAAAAAAACTAGGAACACCTGTGACCAAAATCAAATACACCCCCTAATGAAATCCCTGAGGGTGTTAAACCCAAAATGGGGCGATTTCGGGAAAGGTTTCGCCTTTCTGCTACTTTGGGGCTTTGCAAATGGACATGGCCCCCCAAAACTCGTTCCAAAAGCCAAATAGGCTCCCCCCCCTTTATACGCCCTCCATGGCCCAAACAGATTTACACCCACATTGGGGTTTTGCCGAATTTGAAAAATTCTTAACAAAGTTTTAGGGTTTTTTTTTCCAATTTTCCTTGTATATATGAAACTTTTAAGCTAAAATTGCAATTTTTGAAAAAAATTTTTTTTAATTTTTTCACACCTTATGCAAAAAAAAATTTGTGAATCCCCTGTGGGGTCATATACTCAATGCCCCCCCGGGAAATTTTCCCTTAAGGGGTGTAGTTTCCAATATGCTCTTTTTGGGGGGGTTTTTATTAAGTTTAACACCTTAGGGTGCCCCCAAAACCTGAAAGGCGCCTAAATAAAATCGTTTTAAAATGAGCCCCCAGATTAAGTAGGTGCCCCCTATTCGGGCTTATGGTGACCCAAAATAATGCACTAGGCCACATAGGGGATATCTCTAAAAACGGCAGACCGGGGGGAATTGAAAATTAAGTTGCTTTACCTTGTCACTTTACCGTATTCCCGTGAAAATGGATAAATATTGAAAATCTGAAAAAAAAATAAATTTTGAAATTTCCCCTCCACTTTGCTTTAATTCTGTGAAAAACTAAGGGTTTTTCAAACTCCAAAAATGTGTAAAAACAAGGGGGGAGTTTCTCAGATGGGTCACTTATGGGGGTATCCAAACAGGGCCCCTCAAAGCCACGTCAGAAATGGGGTGGGCCCTAAAAAAAGATATTGCAAATTTTTTTTGAAAAAGTGAAAATTACTACTAAATTTCTAAGCCCCTAAGTCCTAAAAAAAAAAAAAGCTTTAAAAAATATCCAACCATAGTGGACATATGGGAGAGCTAGTTATAAACTATTTTGGGTAATAATTATCTTCTTGCACGCAGAAATTTTGCAACTTCAAAAAACGCAAATTTTCCAAATTTTTCATGAAATTTTTTATTTTTTCACAAAAAAACAAGGGTTGTATGGATAAAAATTTCCTAACTTTAAAACACAAAGTGTCACAGAAAACAAACTCGAATCACATGGGAAAATAAAAGTGTCAAAAAATTATTCTCACATAAATGCAATTTCGATTTAAAAATAGGGGTGTGTCAGGAAGGTCAAAACGGCTGGTCCTTAAGGGTTAAATTTCTGTGGTTAAAAACCCAAATTTTGATTTTTCCCCATTCCTTTTCCCCGGAAAAAGGGTTTTTCAAAAAAAAAA
>JAODAL010075640.1:0-13912 GCA_025379985.1 Phyllomedusa bahiana | reverse complement strand
CCTGGCGTGGATTTTACACCACGCTGCGGGGCCCGCGGATCCCTACACGCCGTTACAGTCATCTATATTGTGAAGTACACCAGTCCCTCCTGCAGCACAATAACCCCACAACATGATGCTGCTACCCCCCCCAAATTTCACAGTTGGGATGGTGTTTTTAGGCTTCCAATCTTCTCCCTTTTCATTCCAAACGTAACGATTTTTATTATGGCAAAATAGTTCAATTTTAGTTTCATCAGACCACAGGAAATGTCTCCAAAAATGTAGGTCTTTGTTCTTGTGTGCATTTCCAAAAATTAATCTTGCTTTTATATGTTCCTTTTGGAGTAATGGCAGAGTGGTCTTTCAGCCCATGTTGATACAGTACTCATTTCACTGTGGATAATGATGCAATCTTTTGCTTCTGTTCTTGGGTTGATATACACATATCGGACGAAAGCACGTCCAGCTCTGAGACACAGAACCCATCTCCTTACTGAGCGATATGATGGCTGGACATTCCCATCTTGCTTGCATATAATTGTTTGTACAGATGAACGAGGCACCTTCGGGTATCTGGAAATTGCACTCAAGGATGATCAAGATTTGTGCAAGTGAACAATTCTTTTCTTGATTTCTTGGCTGATTTCTTTAGGATTTCCCATGATGTTACACACAGAAGCAGTGCGTTTCTGGTGTGAATTAAAATACATCCACACCTGTGTCTCTAATTTACTCAAGATATTGCCAATAAACTTCCAAAACCATGACATAATCATATGGGCTGTCCCAAATTATTTAAAGGCATAGTAATCATAATGTATATAAACTTCTGACTTTGCAGAAAGTAATAAAAATGCCTTAAAAATTCTCTCTCTCGTTACTCTGCAATTTGGCAAACATAAATGATTTTGGTTCCTAATTGACCTAAAACGGGTAAGGTTTATTCTGATTTCATGTCAGATAGTGAGTAAAGCATGCATATGTGTCTTTTTATATAGTGTATGGAAACTTAACTAGCATGATCAACTATGTAATCATCACATTACTCAACAGCAAGCAGAGATCTTATGCATTATAAAGGTACCTGTTATCCCAGCCACAGGCAATGTCACAGTAAGGGTATGTTCACACGGGCAAATTTCAACTCGCATTTCGCATCGTATTTGCGCTCTAATACGAGCGAAATTACAGTGATCCATAGTTCTCATAGAGAATTATGAATTACGCCTCCTTTCCCCGCTTGTACAATACGATCGTATTGTACGAGTGGGAAGATAAGTGACATGTAAATTACTTGCGGTGGATACACAGCACGAGTAATGCATGTCAATGGGGCCGGCGGGCTGCCCCACCGCCCCTGCACTGCGGGAGTACCCGCTGATCAGCACGACTCCCAAATCACCTGCCGTAATTGCGGCCGTGTGAACATAGCCTAAGGTAGCATTACTGGCCACAACTGAAAGCACACAGTGGTGGTTGGATGCCACAGAGACAAGAGAGCAAGATGAAGGTCCTTAAAATAGCCTGTATTAGGTAAAAAATACATATTTTCTAATAACATGCATTTTGAAAATTGCTTACTTTACAGCAATTTGCCCTTCTATCAGCACCTGCTGTGGTGGGAATATCCCTTTGAAGATAATCTGTCAGGTGGTTTATGCTGTCCTATGTAAGTGCAGGATGTGATAGAGGAGAGACGCTGAGCTCTGTGATATATAAGAGCAGGATGTGATAGAGGGAGAAGCTGAGCTCTGTGATATATAAGAGCAGGATGTGATAGAGGGAGAGAAGCTGAGCTCTGTGATATATAAGAGCAGGATGTGATAGAGGAGAGAAGCTGAGCTCTGTGATATATAAGAGCAGGATGTGATAGAGAAGCTGAGCTCTGTGATATATAAGAGCAGGATGTGATAGAGGAGAGAAGCTGAGCTCTGTGATATATAAGAGCAGGATGTGATAGAGGAGAGAAGCTGAGCTCTGTGATATATAAGAGCAGGATGTGATAGAGAAGCTGAGCTCTGTGATATATAAGAGCAGGATGTGATAGAGGAGAGAAGCTGAGCTCTGTGATATGAAGAGCAGGATTGATAGAGGAGGAAAAGCTGAGCTCTGGAATAAAAGAGCAGGATGTGATAGAGAAGCTGAGCTCGGGAATATAAGAGCAGGATGTGTAGGGGAGAGAAGTGAGTCTTTGATATAAAGACAGGATGTGATAGAGGAGGAATGATCTTGTGTATTTTAAGGCAGGAGTGATAGGGAGGGCTGGCTCTGGTATATAAGAGAGGTGTGCGAGGGAGAAAAGTGGTCTGTGTATATAAGACAGGAGTGATAGAGGAAAGTGAGCTCTGTGTATATAAGAGCGGAGTGAAGAGGAGGGAAGTGAGCTCTGTGTATATAAGCAGGATGTGATAGGGGAGGAAGCTGAGTTGTAAAATTTATAAGTGAGGATGTGATAGGTGAGGAAGCTGACTCTGTGATATAAAAGAGAGGATGTGATAGAGGGAGAAAAGCTGAGCTCTGGATATAAAAGAGAGGATGTGTTAGGGAGAGAAGCTGAGCTCTTTGATATATAAGAGAGGATGTGATAGGGGGGAAAAAAGCTGAGTCTGAATATATAACAGAGGATGTGTAGGGGGAAAAAGCTGAGCTCTGGATATATAAGGCAGGTGTGATAGAGGAGAGAAGCTGGGGCTTGAAATTTTAAAAAACAGAGGTTTGGATAGAGGGAGAAGCGAGCTCTGTGATATATAAGAGCAGGGGTGTTAGAGGAAGAAGTGAGTTTGTAAATTATAAGAGCAGGATGTGATGAGGAGGAAGCTGGCTCTGTGATATTTAAGAGAGGGATGTGATAGAGGGGAAAGTGAGTCTGGGATTATAAGAAAGGGGATGTGATAGAGGGGGAGAAGCTGAGCTCTGTGTTAAAAGAGCAGGAAGTGATAGATGGGAAAAGGGGGCTCTGTGTATATAAGAGCAGGTGTGATAGAGGGGAGAAGCTGGTTTGGGAAATTTATAAGGCAGGATGTGTAGAGGAGAGAAACTGAGTCTGTGATATTAAGAGCGGATGTGAAGAGGGGGAGAAGCTGAGTTTGTGATTATAAGAGCAGGAGTGATGAGGAGAGAAGCTGAGCTCTGTGATTATAAGGAGGATGTGATAGAGAAGAGAAGGAGCTCTATGATATAAAAAGAGAGGATGTGATAGAGGAGAGAAGTGGTCTGTTATTAAGAGCAGGTGTGATAGAGGGAAGAAGCTGAGCTCTTGTATTTATAAGGAGGATGTGATAGGGGAGAGAAGCTGAGCTCTGTGATATATAAGAGCGGATGGACAGGGGAGAGAAGTGGCTCTGTGATATATAAGAGCAGGATGTGATAGAGGAAAGAAAAGCTGATCTTGTAAAAGAGAGGATGTGAGAGAGGAAGAAGCGAGTCTTGATATAAAAGAGCAATGTTAAAAAACAGTTGTGAATTAAAAATGTTTTAAAAATACTCTTTTATAAAAAAAGGGATTGATAAAGGGAAACTACTCTTAAAATATATAAAAGTTTATAAAATAAAATAAATTTATATATTAAAATTTAATTAAAAACTTCTTATATATAAACAATTTATAAAAAAAATATTTTTTCTTTTATATAAACATTATTAACAAATTACCTGGGATATATAAAACTTTATAAAAAAAAAAACACCTTATATATAAACAATTTAAGAGGGAGAAAGCGAGCTCTGTGAAATTTATAAGAGCGGATGTGTGAGGGGGAGAAGTGAGCTCTTGTATTTTAAAAGAGGATGTGATAGAGAAGAAAAGCTGAGTCGTGATATAAAAGAGAGGATGAGATAGAAGGAGAGAAGCTGAGCTCGTGATATAAAGGCAGGATGTGATAGAGGGGAAAAGCTGAGCTCTGTGATATATAAGAGCGGTTGTGTAGAGGGAGAAGCGAGCTTGTGCTATTTTAAGGCGGATGTATAGAGGGGAGAAGGAGCTCTGTGATATATAAGAGAGGATGTGTAGAGGGGAAAAGCTGGGGGCTCTGTGTTTATAAGGGCAGGATGTGATAAGGGAGAGAAGCTAGCTTGTGTATTAAGAGAGGATGTGTTGAGGGAGAAGCTGAGCTCGTGATTATAAGAGCAGGATTGATAGAGGAGGAAGTGAGCTCTGTGATTTAAGAGCAGGATGTGATAGAGGAGGGGAGCTGAGCTCTGTGATTATAAGGTGGATGGATGAGGAGCTGAGCTCTGTTATATATGGCAGGGATGTGATAGAGGAGGAAGTGGCTCTTGATTTTAAAAGGAGGATGTGAAAAGGGGAGAGAATCTGGCTCTGTGATATATAAGAGCAGGTGTGATAGGGGGAAGAAAAGCTGAGTTCTGTGTTTATAAGAGCGGATGTGTAGAGGAGAGAAGCTGAGCTTGTGATATATAAGAAGGAGTGAAAGGGAGGGAGCTGAGTCTGTGATATATAGGCAGGATGTGTGAGGAGGGGAAGCTGAGTCTGTGATTTAAAGCGGATGTGATAGAGGAGAGAAGCGAGTCTGTGATATATAAGAGAGGAATGTTAGGGAGAGAAGTGAGTCTGGGATATATAAGAGCGGATGTGAAAAAGGAGCGAAGTGATCTGTGAAATAAAAGAGCAGAATGTGATAGGGAGAGAAGGAGCTCTGTGTATAAAAAAGAGGATGTGATAGAGGAGAAAAGTGCCTCTGTAAAATATAAGAGCAGGATGTGATGAGGAGGAAGGGGCTCTGTGATTATAAGAGCAGGTTTGATAGGGGAGGAAGCTGACTCTGTGTATATAAGAGGGGGGATTGGGGATAGAGGAGAGAAGTGGCTCTGTGAATATAAGAGTAGGATGTGATGAGGAGTGGCTCTGTGATATAAAAGGCGGATGTGATAGAGGAGAGAAGCTGAGCTCTGTGTATAAAAGGCGGATGTGATTGGGGGGAGAATCTGGCTTGGTTTTTAAGGCGGATGTATTTAAGAGGAGAAAAGCTGAGTTCTGTGTATAAAAGAGCAGGATGTGATAGGGGAGAAGCTGAGCTCTGTGATATATAAAGCAGGATGTAAAAGAGGGAGGGCTGAGATCTGTGTATATAAGAGAGGATGTGATAGAGGGAGAAGCTGAGCTCTTTTTATATAAGGCAGGATGTGATAGAGGGAGAAGCTGGCTTGTGTATAAAAGGCGGATGTGATAGAGGAGAGACTGAGTTGTTATTTTTAAGAGCAGGATGTGATAGAGGAGAAAAGCGAGCTCTGTGATATATAAGAACGGATGGAAAAAGGAGCGAAGTAGTCTGTGAAAATTGAGCAGAATGTGATAGAGGAGAAAAGCTGATCTGTGTTATAAAAGCGGATGTGATAGAGGAGATAAGCTGACCCTGTAAATTTTAAAAGAGCAGGTGTGATAGAGGAGAGAAGCTGAGCTTGTGTATATAGGAGGATGTGAGAGAGGGAGAAGCTAAGCTCTGTGATATATTAGAGAGGATGTGATAGAGGAGAGAAGCTGAGTCTGTGATTATAAGAGCGGTGTGATAGAGGAGAGAAGTGAGCTCTGAAATTTTAAGAGCAAATGTGATAGAGGAGGAAGCTGAGTTGTGATATTAAAAGCAGGTGGATAGAGGAGAAAAGCTGAGCTCTGTGATTATAAGAGAGGATGTGTAGGGAGAGAAGCGAGCTCTGTGATATATAAGAGAGGATGTGATAGGGGAGAAGCTGAGCTCTGTGATAATAAGGCAGGTGTATGAGGAGAGAGGACTTTTGTGACATATAAGGCAGGATGTATAGAGGGAGAAAAGCGAGCTGTTGGATATATAAGGCCCGGATGTGTAGAGGAGAGAAGCTGAGCTTGGGATATTAAGAACGGGATGTGATAGGGGAGGAAGCTGAATTGTGTATATAAGAACAGATGTGATAGGGGAGAGATGCTGGCTCTGTGACAAAAAAGAGAGGATGTGATAGGGAAAAAGTGAGCTTTGTATAAAAGGCAGGATGTGATGAGGAGCGAAGCTGAGCTCTGTGTATATAAGAGCAGGATGTGATAGAGGGGGAAAAGCGAGCTCTGTGATATATAAAGCAGGGGATGTGATAGGGAGAGAAGCTGGCTCTGTGAATTAAGAGCAGGAGTGAAAAGGAGAAAAGCTGAGCTGTGTACTTAAAAGGAGGATGTGATAGAGGGAGAGAAGCTGAGTGTGTGTTTATAAGACGGGGTTGTGATAGAGGAGAAAAGCGAGTTTGGGGATATATAAGAAAGGATGTGTAGGGGAGAAAAAGCTGAGCTCTGTGATATATAAGAACAGGATGTGATAGGGGAGAGATACTGAACTCTGTGCAAAAAGAGAGGATGTGATAGGGGGAAAGAAGTGAGCTCTGTGATTATAAGAAACAGGTGTGATGAGGGAGGCAGGATGTGATAGAGGGAGGGGATGTGATAGAGGGAGAGCGGGATGGATAGAGGGAGAGAAGTGGCTCTGTGTTTAAAAGGCAGGATGGTAGGGGAGAGAAGCTGAGCTCTGTGATTTTAAAAGAGGGATGTGATAGAGGAAAGGAAGCTGAGCTTGGGATATATAGAAAGGATGTGTAGGGAGAGGAGTGAGTCTGGATATTAAGAGCAGGATGTGATAGAGAAGTGAGCTCGTGATATATAAGAGCAGGATGTGATAGGGAGGGGAAGCTGAGCTCTGTGTATTTTAAGGCAGGATGTGATGGGGAGAGAAGCGAGCTCTGTGTTTAAGGCAGGTGTGATAGAGGAGAGAAGCTGAGCTCTGTGATATTAAGGGCAGGATTGTAGAGGAGAGAAAGGAGTCTGTGATATATAAGAGGGATGTGTAGAGGGGGAAGTGTTGTCTGTGATTAAAAGAGTAGGATGTGATAGAGGAGGAAGCTGAGCTTTGTTTTTAAAGAGAAGGATGTGATAGAGGAGCGAGTGGTCTGGATAAAAAGGCAGGATGTGTAGAGGAGGGGAAGGGGCTCTGTGGTATAAAAGAGAGGATGTGTAGAGGAGGAAGCTGGCTCTGTGATGTATAAGGCGGTGTATGGAGCAGAAGTGAGCTTGGTATAAAAGGCAGGATGTGTTAGAGGACAGAAGCTGAGTCTGTGAATTAAAAGGCAGGATGTGTAGGGGAAAGAGAATGGCTTGTGTTTATAAGAGAGGATGTGATAGGGGAGAGAAGTGAGCTCTGTGATTATAAGAGCAGGGTGTGATAGAGGAGAGAAGCTGGCTCTGTGATTTTTTGGCAGGATGTGTAGAGGGAGAGAAGCTGAGCTTTTGTGATATATAAAGCAGGTTGATAGAGGGAAAAGCTGAGCTCTGGGATTTAAAAGAGCAGGATGTGATAGAGGAGAGAAGTGAGTCTGTGATTATAAGGCAGGATTGATAGAGGGGGGAAGTGAGCTCTGTGATTTTAAGAGCGGATGTGATAAGGAGAGAAGTGAGCTTGTGTATATAGGAGGATGTGATAGGGAGAGAAGCTGAGCTCTGTGATTTTAAGAGAAGGATGTGTAGGGGAGAAGCTGAGCTCTGGATATATAAGAGCGGGTGTGATAGAGGAGAAAGCTGATCTGAATATAAAAGAGCAGGATGTGATAGAGGGGGGGAGAAGCTGAGCTTTGTGATATAAAAGAGCGGATGTGAAGAGGAGGAAGCTGAGCTCTGTGATATATAAGGATGATTGATAGAGGGAGAGAAGCTGAGCTCGTGATATATAAGAGCGGATATGATATGGGGGAAAAGCTGAGTTTTTGTGTATATAAGGCAGGTGTGTAGAGGAGAGAAGCTGAGCTCTTTTATATTAAGAGCGGATGTATTAGAGGAGAAAAGCTGAGCTCTGTGATATTAAGGCGGGTGGATAGAGTTGAGAAAGGGTTGTTTTATATAAAAACGGGATTGTAGAGGAGAGGTGAGTCTGTGATATAAAAGGCAGGATGTGTAGAGGAGAAAAGCTGACTCTGTGATTTAAAAGGCTGATGTGTAGAGGGGAGAAGCTGACCCTTGTGATTTAAGAGCAGGATGTGTAGAGGAGAGAAGTGAGCTCGTGATAATAAAGGGGATGTGATAGAAGAGGAAGTGAGCTCGTGATATTAAGGCGGAAGTGATGAGGAGAAAAGCTGAGTCTGTGATTTTTAAAGGGAGCATGGTGTAGGGGGGAGGAAGCTGAGCCGGGTTTATAAGAGCGGGATGTGATAGAGGGGGAGAAGCTGAGCTCTGTGATATTAAGGCAGGATGTGAAGAGGAGAAAAGCTGAGCCTGTGATATAAAAGAGCGGGGATTGATAGAGGAGAAAAGCTGACTGTGATATATAAAAGCGGATGTGTTAGAGGAGGGGAAGCTGAGCTCTGTGATATTAAGGCAGGATGTGATAGAGGAGAGAACTGGTCTTTTGATATTAAGAGCGGATGTGATAGAGGAGAAAAGTGGCTCTGTGTATAGAAGGAGGATGTGATAGGGAGAGAAGCTGAGCCTGTGATATAAAAGGCGGATGTGATAGAGGAGAGAAGCTGAGCTTGTTGATATAAAAGGCAGGATGTGATAGAAAGGGGAAATGAGTCTTGTATATAAAAGAGCAGGATGTGAAAAGGGAGAGAAGCTGGCGCTGTGATATTAAGGAAGGATGTGATAGAGGAGAGAAGCGAGCTCTGTGATATATAAGAGCAGGATGGATAGAGGAGAGAAGTGAGCTCTTGATATATAAGAGAGGATGTGATAAGAAAAGAGTAACTGAGCTCTGTGATATATAGGAGGATTGAAGGGAGAGAAGCGAGCGCGTGATATATAAGAGAAGGATGTGATAGAGGGAGAAGCTGAGCTCTGTGTTTATAAGAGCAGGATGTGTGAGGAGAGAAGCTGAGCTCTTTTTAAATATAAGGCAGGATGTGATAGAGGAGAAAAGTGAGCTTGTGATATATAAGAGCGGATGTGATAGTGAGAAAAAGTGATCTGTGATATTAAGAGCAGGTATGTTTGGGAGAGAAGTGAGTTGTGATATAAAAAAGGGGTGTGTTGAGGGAGGTATGAGCTCTGTGTATATAAGAGAGGATGTGAAGGGGAGAGTAGCTGACCCTTGTGTTATAAGAGCAGGAGTGTAGCGGAGGAAGGGCTAAAGCTCTGTGATTTATAAGAGCAGGATGTGATAGAGGAGAAAGCTGAAAGCTTGTGATATATAAAGGGGGGGAGTGATAGGGGGGGAGGGAGAAGGGGGGTGAGTCTGGATTTAAAAAGAGAGGAGTGATAAGGGAGGAAGGAGCTCTGGATTATAAGAGCAGGATGTGATAGAGAAGCTGGCTCGTGATTTTATAAGAGAAGGATGGTTTTAGAGGAGGAAAGTGAGCTCTGTGAATTAAGAGGGTTGTGATAGAGGAGGAAGCTGGTCTGTGATTTTAAAAGGCAGGAGGGGGGGGTAGAGGGAGAGGGAAAAAATGAGCTCTGTGATTATAAGAGGGGATGTGATGAGGGAGAAGCGAGCTCTGTGATATTAAGAGCAGGATGTGATAGAGGAGGAAGCTGGCTCTGTGATATATAAGAACAGGATGTGTTTGAGGAGAGAAGCTGACTCTGTGTATATAAGAGCAGGATGTGATAGAGGAAGAGGCGAGCTTTGTGATATATAAGAGCAGGATGTGATAGAGGAGAGAAGTGAGCTCTGTGATATATAAAAGGGTGATAAGGAGAGAGTGAGCTCTGTGATATAAAAGAGCAGGATATGATAGGGAGAGAAGCTGGCTCTGTGATATATAAGAGGGGGTGGAAGAGGGAAAAGCTGAGCTTGTGATTTTAAAAGAGCAGGGTTGTGATAGAGGAGAGAAAGCTGAGCTCTGGGATATATAAGAGAGGAGGGGTAGAGAAGCTGGTCTGTGTATATAAGAGCGGGGATAGAGAAGCTGAGTTGGATATAAGAGCAGGATTTCTGAGCAAAAACAGAGTAAATCCTTAGAAACAGTGCTATTCAGATTTTGTAAGGCTGTCAGCCTATTTATGGGTTGGAGGGGGTCAGCAGGACTTTCAGTTTCACTTTCACATATTTTCTCTGCTATTTACTCAGAATTTCAGTCTCCTGTAGTGACTGCAACCTCTGCACCCACTGCAGCTAAAAAAAAGTCTCCTGCACAGGGCTCAACTTCTTTCCTTCTTTCATGTTTAAATTGGGTGGGGTAAACCTTTTAGACACGTTCATTTTAAAGTTAAAAAAGTGGAGTTTGACAGCCCCTTCAATGTTGTAATATAATTTCATTTCTTGACTTTTCAATAACACACGTTAGATGGCGATTGGGGAACAGAGCAAAAAATACGAGCTTCTAATCTGTTATCCAACATCCATAAATCCTCCATAAATCTTTTAGTTTTTCAGGAAATATTCTGATATTTTTATTTGTCAACATGATTTCCCATTGTACTAAACTTGTGCTCATAATCCCCACGAAATCTAATTTTAAAGTACAAATTAATTTCCTTTATTATCAGGATATTCCAAATTCTCTATTGCTTAAGTTATTATGTATGAAAGCAATGACATAAAAATGAAATAAAGATTGTGATCAGCAAGTAATGAGCTCAGAATATATTTATATGTTTGTGATTTGGTGCAATAATCCTGTAGGACAATAGCTAAATTTATATAACGTACACGTCCATCGGAGAGTCATAAAAGGGAAGCAGAAGTTTACTAATTAAAATAATAAATATATGTATTGGATTTGCCAAACTGTGCGCTAGATGTTACTCGGCAGGAGGGCTCACAATTATACATGCTTTTCACATCAGTGTTGCTAGGTAACAAATGGTACTAAAGCTGTCGCACAACACAAGCATCTTGACTTTGCTAACTGGATACAGCAAAGGCTCCTGGATGACTCTGCTGTGAAAGGCACCTTATTTTTATTACTTTTTTGCATGAGTGATTGCCCAACATAGGATCATTATCTAATATATTGCCCATCAACAATTATCCTCGACACTATCAATTTTAATGAAGACATCATTGGTTGAAAATTACAAACACAGGACCACATGTCCCATTAGGGCTGCGCCATTTTTTTGTGTGTATTTTGCCAAAAAACTGTTGACACCTTATTCTCTATATAAATGAACTGTAACGCACCAAAACAAGGCGCATAATACGCCAGGCATGACACATCAATTTTACTATGCAAGGTATGCCACATGCCAGATTTATGATAGGTTCATAGATTTGGGCGCACTACACACTCATTTAATGCACCTTAAAACTAGCACAGGGGCACCTCTTTTTTCTAAGATAATACTAAGGGTATGTTCACACAGCTTATTGCGGCGCAAATAGTACATCCCGCAATACACCGGGTGTTTTGGAGCGACACGCTGATCAACGCGTCTTTCCAAAGCACGGGGGGACCGGCCGGGCGCCGGCGCCATAGACATTCATTGAATTGAGGATTACTACATCCAAAAGATTGCGCTGGCAAGTTTAGCTCTTTCCCAGAAGCCTATTACATGCTTGTTTCATAAGAGGAATACCTTTCCTTGGGGAGAGCACCATTTAGGTGTGTGGAGTTTTGAAACTCTGCTCTGCACTGAAAAACCTGCAACACCCCGAAACAGCTGTATGCAGATGAGTGATACTGGCTTGGCTAATATCCCTTGTGTTTTTAAAAGATTCAGTGAATCAGAAGCAACTGGAGGATTTGTTACATCCATTAGAGGGTGCTTCTCAGCCCCTTTCCCCTAATGCCTTGTGACATGCTTGCTTCATGTCACACTGTGACTAACCTGTGGGGGCCACAAATCACCACCTGATAGCAAACAGATAACATCAACAGTCAATGATCCTCTTGTCTCTCCTCACAAGTTTGCACATTGTTTAATTCTTGGCCTGTTGTAAATAACGTCTCCGCTTATACAGGCAGTCCCCAGGTTACGAACGGGATAGGGACTTTAGGTTTATTCTTAAGTTGAATTTATATGCAAGTCAGAACAGGTATATTTATTAAATGTATCTTCAGGTTTTTTCTAGTTTTGGATAGTGCAGGGAAGGGTTTTTACATTATTTTGCTGTCTGTGCCCCTGTTTAGAAGATTTCACCCCCTTTTCACCTTGTGCTGCTGTGGCATGCTGGAATTTTCGTTCCAAACATATCTTTGTGGAAATGGAAAAACAAGTGCCAGCATGCCCCATAAGTCTCTGTTTGAAACTAGGGCACAGATGTAAGTCAGAACGTTTTAAATCGGGACTGCCTTAATGCATTTTGTTTATTATGAGCCCTGTCTAATGTGTACAAAAGGTCTGTGAATGTTCAGTTTCTTGTAGAACATCATGTCTGACAAAGAGAGCTGAAAAAATTATTTATTATCAGTTAGCCCCTAAAAAGGGATTGTGATTTCTTCACTTTTCGACTGCTTTCTATGGCTAACACAGTACATGATACATCTATCAATCCAGTAATTTTTACCAAGATACATTTGGTATGTATCGTAAGTAAGAAGCAGGGGACAGATGAAATTGAGATGACTGCAGAATCAGACTACAGTGTTTGTGTGCGATTTACTATGAAATGTTAGGCATAATAGAGCTGTAAAAAATTTTAAAAAAAGACTTTTTTGCAAGCTTTCTCCTTTTTATTTTAGATGTTTTGCCTTAAAAGGGGGAATGTTTTTGGTACTAGCGTAAGGGTTTTTCAAATTTGGAGTAGTAATACCGGTCTTTTTTTTAGTCTTCTGCTTCTTGTCTTGCTAAATTTCACAATAAATGATAGTTCTGTGCTAGAAAAAATGTTACTTTTACATGTTTGATTTTAGAAAATTTAAATAAAATAGACGGGTTTGATAGTTATTATATGATAACATACAACTGTCTTTTATATGATCAACAGGTGATTTCCAATTAAGAGATATATGAAATATCTACATAATTTGCCATAAGTGTTTGATAGCTCTACACCACACGTGTCAAACTGCGGCCCTCCAGCTGTTTGGAAACTACAACTCCCATCAAGCATTTATATAATTAAACGTGGGATTGGGGTTGTAGTTTCCCCAAAAGTGGAGGGCCGCAGTTTGCACCCCCTTTCTCTAACCGCATGTAAAAACAAGGCCCCTTTTATGTAAATCTGTCCCGCAACGTCATTTTATGTGACCCACAAGAATTCAGACATAGTGAGTCGAGATGGACAAGGTCTGAGGGCTAAAAGACCTGCTCTCCACTTTCCCCAGAGGATGCAGCAAGTGCTCTCGGGCAAGTTTCCATTGTATTTGGAGCAGTGGTGTGAACCACTATACCACTTTATTCAGCAAATAAAAGGCGGTGAAACAGTTCTGATAACCTTACTCAGGCACCCCAGCCACTCTCCAAAGGCTGTTGGAGGATTTTGAAGGTCAACCAAAATGCTGATGTGGACATTGGAGAAAATGAGTTCAACACCCCTCTCTAAACCTATGTAGAACCCTTTAACATTTACTACATATAGCAGATTTTTTTTACTAGTCTAACCATATGTTTAAAATATTAATACTAGGATAATCAGCATTTACACAATGCCAGCTCATAAACATCCTCCCAGGTGCTGATCTTGTGGTCTCTGTGCTGAGACTCCTCTTCCAACCATTAGTTGTTAATGGTGAGAGAAAGAGCTGTTTATGCAGTGTTCACTGAATGGGGGCCCCAAGTTCCCGGGTTCATGGGTTGTGGTTTCTATTTTTTAAAAAATGCAGTTTCGCAGATATATCGTAGAATTAAAGTTAAAGTAAGGTGAAAGCCAACCAAGACCTGGATCACGGCAAAATTAGCCCCAAAAAAAATATAAGTAGGGAAACACTCCAAAAAAAAGAAATTTTATTCACCCAACGGCAGCAGCAACATTTCGGTTCTCACCAGAACCTTTTTTCAAACGTTGCTGCTGCCGTTGGGTGAATAAATATTTCTCTTTTTTGAGTGCTGCCTACTTATATGTTTTTGACCTATTTATCTATTCTT